>VWYO01017327.1:231718-252678 GCA_013400275.1 Rhadina sibilatrix
CGCGCCGGGCGGGGCTGCGCTGAGCCCTCCTCCGCGCTCCTCCGCGCTCCTCCGCGCTCCTCCGCGCTCCTCCGCATCCCCCCGCGCATCCGCCCGCCCGGGGGATCGGGGAGCGCTCCCTGGACCGGGGCAGTGACGGTCCCGCTGCGCTCGGCACTGATGAAGCCGCAGCCCGAAGCCTGGGTGCGCCTTTGGGCCCCTCGAAAGGAGGACATTGAGGTGCTGGAGTGTGTCCAGAGAAGGGGCTGGAGAACTGTCGGATGAGGAGAGGCCGAGGGAGCTGGGGGGTTTAAACTGGAGAAAAGGAGGCTGGAGGGGACTTCTCGATCTCGCTCTCGCTCTCGTCAACTCCCTCGACAGGAGGGTGGAGCCAGGTGGGGGTCNCCGGAGCCGGGACTTCGGAGCTGGGGCTCGGCTGCGAAGTCACCTTGGCCAAGTGACTTATCCCCGGCGCTCCGGACCGTCCGTCTGCAGAGCGGAGAGCGGCGTTAGCGCCCGCGGGCGGCATCCCCGGGCGCGGCGGGCGGGGTGCAGGGGCCGGGCGCGGAGCGGGGACCCCCCGCCTCGGGCTGCCGCGGGTCCCCGGGGCAGGGGGAGCCGGAGTGGGGGCGCACAGGACTCGGGCGGTACCCGGAGGGGTCCCCGCAGCCCCCCGCGCCCCTTACCCAGGAGCGCGGCCAGCAGGCACGGCGCGGCGCGGCGGCGAGCGGAGGGCGAGCCCGGGGCCATGGCTGCAGCGCTGGGCAGCGCGGGGCTGTGCGGAGCGGAGCGGTCCCTGCTGCCCGCAGCGCCCGGCTCTGGCCGCCCCCGCGGAGGGCGAGCGGCGCCGGGCGGGGCCGCGCCGGGCGGGGCTGCGCTGAGCCCTCCTCCGCGCTCCTCCGCGCTCCTCCGCGCTCCTCCGCGCTCCTCCGCATCCCCCCGCGCATCCGCCCGCCCGGGGGATCGGGGAGCGCTCCCTGGACCGGGGCAGTGACGGTCCCGCTGCGCTCGGCACTGATGAAGCCGCAGCCCGAAGCCTGGGTGCGCCTTTGGGCCCCTCGAAAGGAGGACATTGAGGTGCTGGAGTGTGTCCAGAGAAGGGGCTGGAGAACTGTCGGATGAGGAGAGGCCGAGGCAGCTGGGGGGTTTAAACTGGAGAAAAGGAGGCTGGAGGGGACTTCTCGCTCTCTCATCAACTCCCTTGACAGGAGGGTGGAGCCAGGTGGGGGTCGGGCTTTTCTCCCAGGTAACAAATGACAGGACAAAAGGAAACGGTTTCAAGCTGTACCAGAGGAGGTTTAGGTTGGATATTAGGGAAGATCTCTTCACTGAAAGGGTTGCCCATCCCTGGCACAGGCTGCCCAGGGCAGTGGTGGAGTCACCAACCCTGGAAGAGTTCAAAAAACGTACGGCTGTGGCACTTGGGGGCATGGTTTAGAGATGGCCTTGGCAGTGCTGAGTTAATAGTTAATAGTTAACAGTTGATTTTGCAGGGGGTCNGAGTTAACAGTTAATAGTTAACAGTTGATTTTGCAGGGGGTCAGGTACTTACATGCTCGTTTGTGTCTCCAGCATCCTTTAACTTAAGAACTTTGCCCTCTAAAACGCCTCCCACGGGAGCGTTGATCTTAGAGGTTTTTCCCAACCTCAGTGATTCTGTGGTGGCCTGGAAACATTGGACCATCTTGGGAAGAGGCCAAAAATGCCACTCAGGCTGGTGACTTCCCAGGACAGCAAAACAGGACAAGGCTGGGGCTCAGCTCTCATTCGGGGCACCATTGCCCTCCATCCCCGAGACAGACAGCAGGCACAGGTGGGACGCAAAGCCAGACCCGATGGCTGCAGAGGGACCCTCCCAGCACCAAAGGGAACACTCAGAACTTATTTTTCTCACCGTGCTCTCGTTCCGGGATAATTGGCTGCACAGAAGTTCTTGTCTCAGCAACCTTTCCCTGGCCGCCGCATCCATTAGGCCTGCCCTGGGCACAGCACATCCCGGAGGTGGAGCTGGGGGCCCTCCTAATGGAAGCCCCCGGGGCGTGGTGTGGGCAGGCAGAGCTTCACCTCCGTGCCCAGGCCCATTAGACAGCGAGCCCGGCACAGAGAGCAGCGTTTGCGGGAGGTGACGCATCCCCAAACAGCCCCGGCGGGAAGGGGCGGAGGTGCTGCCGTGCTCCTGGAGCACCGACGGCGCTGACTCCTTCTCTGGGCTGCGGTGACACGGGGCACACGTCCCGGCAAAGCTCACCCCAGGGACCAGGCGTGGCTTCCCTGAACTGGACTGTTTTTGGGTGTGAGAGCAGCTCACCTGCAGGGATGCTGCCTGCATGTCTAAGGTGCCACAGCCTGTCACCTTCGGGGCACATTAAGGCTCTCCATCCCCATCCCTACCCCATCCCCATCCCCATCCCCATCCTTTGCAGCTCTCCTGGCCGGCAGCATGAAGCAGCAGAGAGGAGAGGAAGCAGGAGGCTTTGCAGGGCACGGGGACATCCCGGGGGAGCCTGCGAGGATGCCAGCAGTGCCTCTGGGTTGAGGCGTTAGGGCTGCAGAGCTGGCAAGAGAGGCAGGAAAAATACAGGCGGAGCGGGCAGGGCAGCGCTGGCAGCCGGCGCTGCGGGAGCGGCGTGCACGGCTCTGCTGATGCAGCAGAAGGTGCCTTGGCGGGCGGCTGGGATGGATTCAGGGAGGGGATGGATTCAGGGAGCCGGTGGATACGGCGAGGTGATGGATACAGCGAGGGGAGCGGAGCCGCAGGCGCCGTGCGGAGACGGGAGGAGGAGCGCAGCGTCTGCTGGAGCGGCACTGATTGTGAGAGGGCAGGCAGAGAGATCCGAGGGGGTGCAGGGACGCCTGTCCCCCCTGCAGGAGGGCCAGAGGCAGAGGCGCAGGTGAGTTTGAGGCCAGCATGCAGCACACGGGACCTGCAGCAGTGGGGACCTGGGACAGCAGCAGCCCTGCCCTGGTGCAGGGGCAGGTGTGGAGGAGCCCCTCCCGGGGTGCTCAGGGGCCTGCCAAGTTGCTTGTGTTTGGGATGCAAGCTGGGATGCATTTGGCTAAACTGCCACTGAGAATCTTGCCAGCAGAGCCCTGAATCCTTCTGGAGGCAGGAAGGCTGGGAAGCCTGGCTGCAAGGGCTGGCCAGTAAACACGACAGAGCTCCTCTGGGCAAACCCGGGGTGCTCTGGGCAGGTGGGCACCCAGCTTACTCCGTGCTGACACAGCCCTGCAGCCACAGCTCCCTGCTGAGCATCCCTGCAGAGGTGACAGCCTGGCACCCCCGTGCCCGCTCCCCTGCAGGCCCGGGGCAGCCGTGCCCACGCAGCCCCGGGGCTGGGAGCTGTCACAGCGCCTGATGGAGCTGTCACTGTCACACTCGGCAGCTCCAGCCGGTCTCCTCGGCCGACTGATCCCGTGAGACATCTGCCTGTGCCGCGGGCCGGCACAGGGCTCTGCTGTCCCCAGGCCGGCCGGTGGCCGGGAGGGGCAGTGGCAGCTGCCGGCCCTGGGATTCCGGCAGGACGCAGATGTCCGGCGTGGGATCCGGGATTCCTGCGGCTCAGCGGAAACTTGTCCTGCTGAGCCCAGCAGCAGGCTGCTGTGTCTGGTTTCAGGGAGGGCGAGCAGCCTGTGCTCGGACACTGTCACCTCCCTGGGGGACAGGAAGGAGGGCTCAGGGGTGCTGCCAGCTGGCTCACAGCCTGCCGGGGGGCACAGTGGCTGCCCTCAGCCCCTCTCACCTTGCGCTGGCGGAGCTGGGAGGGTTAAAACGCCAGGCTGCTGCTCTCCGAGGAGGGCTCCTGCCTCCCTCCACGTGGGTACCCGCCAGGTAGGGCTGAGCAGAGCAGCTGAGCTGCAGCTCCCGGCTCAACGCAGCAGGCGCAGCGCTGGCCCCGGCTGCCCTGGAGCATCCTGCCAGGGGCTGTCCCAGGAGAGCAGTGCCAGCCTCCTCCCAAACTTCCCTGAGACAGACAGACGCTGTGCTCCCGGACCTGGAGCAGGCAGAGCCCTCCTGCCGATGGAGGGGGAGGAGGAGGTGGCAGCGCTGGAACGGAGCTTCCCATCAGCACCTTATATTTACTGCAAGGTCCTCTGCCTGTGACCTTTAAAAGACAAGGTGGCCTGGCATCCCGGCAGCTGGCAGAGGGCAGGAGGCACCGCAGGGATCAGGCTCTGCAGGACTGTCCCGGCTGGGAGGGACTCGCCGGGCTGGAAGCTGAGCGAGCGGTCCCGGGCACAGACTGCGGTGAGTACCTGGCTGCTTTTGTCATTCCAGCTCTCGGCTGCCTGCAGCTCTCCCTCGGAGCGGTGCTTCCCCCTCTCCCTGCGCTGCCGCTGCCTGCTCGCCCCCGCCCGCGGAGCTGCCTGTCCTCCGGAGCGCACAGGTTCCTCACCCCCCTCCACGGGCCCTTGAAACGCGCAGGGGAAGAGCGGCCGTGTCCCCCGCAGCCACTGCAGAGCATCTGCAAGACTCGCTGAGGCAACCCTGCTGTATCCCAGGAGAAAGTTTGATCCTGGTCCGGCACAGCCCGAGGCCACCTCCACCGAACCGAACCCTCCCTGTTCTGCCCCCCGGAGCTGCCCTTCACACACCTCAGTGCCCCGGACCTCAGTGCCCCGGGCTGTTCCTTTTCCAGGTGCCCCCTCTTTACTTCCCAGCCCCGGGAGCAGGGCAGCATTGCAGGGGCTGTGGCTCTGGATTCTCCCTGAGACACCCCAGCAGTTCCCTGTGACTCTGCACAGGATCAGGCAGAGGTCCCTGCCACCTCCCACCCCCTCTCTTGCTCTTTAACACCTGTAATCCCACCTGGCCCAAGGAAATTTGAGTGTTCTGTAGCAGGGAATGTCCGTGGTTCTGGGGAATCCGTGAAGCCCCGGTGCTGGGGGCTGCTGTCACTGCCCTCAGTCCCCTGCAGTGAGAACTCACCCTTGGTGTGTCCCACGGCATCTCTTCTGCGATCCCACTGCTCTCCTCAAGTTTTTTTTGCCAGCAACACTCTAACAAAGCACCCTGAAAGTGCCAAGGGGTCCCCCTCCCCTTTGCCTGTGGCTGAATTTGACCCCCTGAGGCTGGGTGGGGGTAACCCCACGTCCTCCTCCGGGGAGCTGCTGCTCCCTGCACAGCAAAGCTGCTCCCTGCCACGGGCCAGGGATCGATTGGCTGCACCCCCCGCAGCAGCCCGGAGCTGCAGGACTGTGTCAGCAGGACACTGGAGGTGATTTGGGTGCCCTTCCTCGGGAAGGGAAGCTGGAAGTTTTCCGCAGCGCTGACCCCACAGCGAGGTGTGCGGGACGCAGTGTCCGGGCGGGCAGGGACAGGGACACGGGGACAGCTCATGCCACTGGCACTGCTGCTGGGGGCTGCAGAGGGGGCAAGGCAGGGCTGGAAGGTGGAAGGAGGTGATGGCAGTGCCTCGGGGCAGTGTGTGGCCAGACCCTGCTTGTGCGAGGAGCCGGGATGCAGCGGCGCTTGTCGGCCCGGAGCGAAGGGCAGCAGGGGAGGCACGGTGCAGGGCGGCTGTCAGAGCTTCCCTCGTGTGTCTCCACGGTGGCTGAGCTGATGGATGTGCCTATTAACTGTGCCCCAGTTGTGTCGTGCCTCTCCTGAGCATCCCCACGGCGCTGCTGGGCTGGGAGAGCAGCCGGTGACGGGTGTCCATCACCCGGAGGTGCCCCGGGCTCTGCTGGAGCCTGCCCAGCCTTACCTGCCGCGAGCAGCCATCAATCCCAGCTCTCTCAGAAGCACAGGTGGAGAAGCTGACAGGGCACAGGTCCTGGAGGCCCCACAGTGGGTGTGGAGCACCCCTGCGGGAAGGCTGGGGCAGTGCTGGCCACGCTCCCGCCCCCAGCACTGCCCTGGCTCTGTGGCAGCTCCCGGGGAAAGAGATGTGGACGCACAGGGTGCCTTGGGCTCCCTTGGCACCCAAGCTCCACTCGGGAGCGGGCTCATCCCCCCAGGCAGAGCAGATGAGGGGCCTGCCCTGCCCCTCCAGGCTGCGGCACAAAAGCATCGAGGGCAAAGTCGGTGTTTTGTTGTTCTTTTGTTTGTTCGACTGTACAAAGAGCAATAAAAACATCCCACACTGGGCAGAGCGCTTGGCAAGAGGAGCCCGGGGGAAGGCGCCGGCCCAAGGCCACAGCACGAGCCACAGCAGCCCCTCCTGTGTGTAGAGATCTGTATTTGTGGGCTCTCTGCTGCGTACAGCCGCGTACAGACAGATGCATTGGCAAGTTGCAATCCAAGGATAGTGCACGAGAAGAAATGAAAGGCAGATGCGAGGCCGGTCATGTGCAACGCTCAGAGGCCTCTGTGCCCCCGAGGCGCTGGCTCGGTCCCGCCAGGAGCCGGGGGGCGGCCCGGCCGTGGCGGGAGGCGGTGCGGGAGCCCTGCGGCACCGGGCACCGCTGGCACTGTGCGGGGGTGTGGGGACGGCCCGGCCCTCCCCCGGCCTGCGGGGCCCAGGGGAGGGGAGCCACGCGTGGGACACGGCACATTCCTGCTGCGGATGGGAGGGAGCAGCGTGGAGCCCAGCGGGGTCGAGCGGGATGGACAAGGGCACGTGGGGCCGGGGTGGAAAGCGATGGGGCAGAGCAGGGAGGGCACAGCTGTCCTGCCATCCCCGGGGCCTGATGGCACTGCCGGGATGGCTCCTACACAGGGACACGGCAAAGGTGTCCCTTCTCTGCACGGGGACACTGCAAAGGTGCCCCCTTCTCCCCTGGCAGTGCTGCTCGTGGGTGGCAGGACCTCCGTCACCTGCCCCTGGGCAGTGTCCCCTGTGGCTCCGTGCACTGTCCCCCTCCTGGGGAAAGAAAAGCTCAGGCCCGGTGCCACAGGGGACACTGCCCCGGGTCATTCCCTGCCTGAACCCCCAGTGCTGCAGCCAGCACAGCTCAGCTGCCAGGTGAGGCAGGGGGCACACGGGGCTGGGCGCGCTGGCAGTGCGTTGCCATGGCAGTTACAGTGTGCAGTGCTCTGCAGGGAGGCTGGAGGGGGCAGTCTCAGCATCACAGAGCTGCTCCGGGGTGACAGAGCTGCCCTAGCTCTGGGCCTGCTGCTGTGCCCAGTCCTTCCCAGCAAGTGCCCAAAAGCTCCTCTTCCTCTCAGCAGCTCCTTGTCCCCAGCAGCCCCACCCCACCACTCCCCACCAGCTCAGTCTGAGACATCAGCAGGACATTTTCCATCACAATCACCCTCCCCAAGAGGGACACGAGCGCAGAAGAGTCAGCCCAGCACCTTGGGCTGAGATGCTCAGACCCGAGAACAGCCCGAGAGGCAGAAGGGTCCATCCCTGGCACACCAAGAGCCACCAAAGGTTCCAAAACACTGCAAAGCTCCAAGACACTGGGTGAGCTCGTGGCCTTGGCCACTGACCTCTGAGCAGCCTGGGACAGTCCCTGAGGAGCATGAGCTTGCACGGAGGAGACTGGCAGCTCTGGGGATCCCTCGGGATGGGAACTCCAGTGCCAGTGGCCCAGGCACAACAGGAGCATCTCGGGCTGAGCCGTGACCCCAAGGGCAGACTGCTGGCCCCTGCTTGCATTTTGTACTGGGACAGAGAGCAGGCAACGGGGCACGGGGCTGCCAGAGCCCTCTGCCCCTCCAGTCCCTCCATGTGTGGGGCCTGCACAGGTCCCCTCTCACCCATCCCAGCCTGTCCCCAGCACCTCCTCA
This sequence comes from Rhadina sibilatrix, assembly GCA_013400275.1. Taxonomy (NCBI): domain Eukaryota; kingdom Metazoa; phylum Chordata; class Aves; order Passeriformes; family Phylloscopidae; genus Rhadina; species Rhadina sibilatrix. Next base: position 239,373 of record VWYO01017327.1, read on the forward strand.
CAGCTCTCTGGCACTCAGAGCAGGGGACAGGCTGCTCCCAGCTCAGCCTCAGGGGCTTCAGCCCCCCCTCCCCAGCCCTCCCCAGCACAGCCAGGCTCCGGGGACCTTCTCTCTGCGCCCTGCTCCGGGCTGGGTTGGGTGTTTGGATGGAAGGAGGGATGCTCTGGGGAGACAGAAATCCTTGCTCTGGGAAGCACATCAAGAGGGTCAGGCTGTACAGGGGACAGGAGGGAGGGGCGGGCAGGGGGGCGTTACTTGGTGCCCTCGTCCGGGTTGCCTTCGCCGTCCGTCTTCCCTTCCTCCTCTGTCTTCTGGTCGTCCGTGTTGAGCCTCTGCTGCTTTTTCCGGCGCACGCATTTCACCACCATCAGCACCAGGATCACCACGGCCAGGAAGCCGCCCACGGAGGCGCCCACGATCACGGCCACCGTCGAGTCGTGCTTCGGGGGCTCTGGGGACACGGGGCACGGGCTCAGCGCCCGGTAGGGACAGCTGGGGCGGGGCAGGGCTCTGCCAGCACACCCGTGGGCAGCACAGGGGGAGCACTGACCTTTGGTGAGCACCCTCAGGCTGATCTTGCCGTGGCCCCGGTGCCGGTCCGGGGGGTTCAGGACGTAGCAGTTGTAGGTGCCCTCGTCCTCCAGCTGCACGTTCTTGAGGGTGAAGGACACGTCGTACTTGGCGGGGTTGCCGGTGAACTCCACGCGGTTCCCGAAGCGGTCCAGCTGCTTGTTCATGATCTTCGTGCGGAACTGCAGGAACTGGGCAGCCGGGGGGACAGCAGGTGAGGCAGCGTTTGGCACCCCACGGGCTCATTTCCCAGCCGGGCACCACCTCCCTGCACAGGCTGCCCTGTAAGAAACCCCGAGCAACACCCTTTGAGCTGGTCCCAGGACCCCCAGCAGATCCCCAGCGAGACTCACCAGCTCCTCCGAGCAGTTACTGCACTCCTGGTACGTCCAGTTGAGGGAAAACTGCTTGTTCTCCACCTTGTAGCAGGAGTTGAAGGTGCAGGAGAGCTTCACAGAGGAGCCATTCATGGCATTGATGGTGGCAGGGGCCATCACCTCCATGCCCAGTCGCGGGGGTGCTGCCGAATGCAGATGAATTTGGGGGGTGTCACGGGCAGCCATCCCAGCAGCTGAGCCCATGTCCCCATGCTGCCCTGCCTGCACGGAGCTCTCCCTGGGGCCTGGCATTGCCTTCCAGACATCCACACACTCTGCATCCTGCCGGGAGCGGCGTTTCCCTGCCCAGAAGGGACAAAGGGAGCAGCCCCAGCCCCGGCACCGTCCCTTGGCTGGACAGCAAGAGCATTGCCCCTGCTCTGCCAGGGCAGGTGACCCTCCTGTGCCATCCCCGGTGCTGAGTGCAGGCCAGCCCTGCCCCCGGCCGTCCCCCGGGGCCGTGCTGCTGCGGGGATCGATGGCGCTGCAGCGTCAGCACGCGGGGCCCGGCGCCACAGCCACACGCACATTTCTGGCTGAGCTCATCACATCTCCTCCCCAGCAGGACACAGCTACGGCAGCCAGGGCTGGGATCTGCCAGGGCCGGCCCCAGGGGCTCCGGAGCAATGCAGATGATGCTTTCCCCTGCCAGCAGTGCCCACGCAAAGGATTCTCCAGCTGGGAATGAGCAGAGCAAGATCCCAGTCGCCGCTGGGGGAACAAGGCCAGTCCCTGACCCCTGGCCTTGCTGAGAAAGAGGGGCAGTACCTGGTGCAGCTGGCAGGGCAGGACTCACCTGGGGAGTGGGCAGGGATGGGGTGTCTGTGCCCTGCTCCCTCCTCCACTCCTTCCCTGCAGCTCCCCTGAGCAGCACCCAAGCCCAGCGCCTGCATCCAGCACCTGTGCCCAGGCTGGGCACGGGGAACAGGCTCCTGTGCAGCCAAGCCGGCTGCAAACACGAGGCCAAGCCCTGAGAAGCACAGGGACACGGGGACAGCGAGCCCTGGGAGGGACCAGAGCGTACTGGGGGGCCGTGACACCCTACAGGGCACAGTGACAGCGCCACCAGGTGCTTTTAGGATCACCTCACCTCTCCCCTTGGGCTGCTGCTCTTTGCTCTCAAACCTTCTTGCCGAGGCCAAGCTGGGTGCATGTCAGGGCTGCTCCGCTGGCCGCTGCGCTCCGCCTGCAAGCAGGGCAGGAAAGGGGCCAGGCTCTGCAGCCAGGGACCAGAGCCTTTCCCAAGCTGCAGGCACAGCTGTGCTGAGCCCCAGCTCCCACTGCCAGGTGTGAGCACCCTGAAGCTCCCTGGGGGCAGAGCGGTGCCCTCGGGGCTGGCCAAGCCCTGGGGATGGCTCCTTGCTGTGCTGGCAGCCACGAGGAACAACCTCCATCCAGCCCCAGTGCAGGGAGAGCTCCCACAGGGCTCAGGGACACAGGGATGGGCATAGCTGGTGCACGGGGATGAGTCACAGCACCCAAGGAGGGAAGAAGTGTCCTGAGCCAGTGTCACTTGCTGCCCTGTGGCAGCCACCACCTTTGGTGCGTCCAAGAAAACCTTGCAGGGATGGGAGAGAAGAGCCAGGAGCCAGCCTGTCCCAGCAAGAATGGTTGAAGGGGATCCCTGCATGGAATCACTGTCTGAGTGCCCCTCACACGATGCCCTGTGTGCCTACAGGTGGGTGACGTGGCCTTGTCCCGTGTCCTTGGGGCTCCCCAGGGCTCTACAGAGGGATGAGGTGCCACCAGCAGCAAACCTGCCACCCCGAGCAGGGACACCACGGCCTGGCAGCGCCCCGGAGCACCTGTGTGTGGGTCTAGACTTTGTCACTGGCCGGGCCCTCAGCCCTAGGGGACGGCAGAGGTGGGGGAAGAGCCCCTGGAAAGCCCAGGGAGCGCCCAGGCCGCGTCCTGCGGCGCTGCGCAGGCTCCCCAAGGCTCCGTCACGCTGCGCCCCGGCCGGGGGGTGCGATTACAGCAGCCCTGACTAGCTTTTGTACCCTCCTTTCCCAGGCTCTCTCCTCGGGGAAAAGCAGCCCGTCAGGAGCTCCAGGACAGCACTTCAAAGGAGCGGTGCGTTCCCGGCCGCGATCGATGCGGCCGCGGAGCTGCTGACACAGCGCTGCTGCTGCTGCTGCTGCTGCTGCGGGGCCGGGCAGCACGCACGGACCGCGGCCACCAGCCCAGGGACAGCCACAGCCACGGCCACGGCCACTGCACCCCCGGCAGCACCCACCGCACAGCCACCAGCCCAGCAGCCAGCAGCCCGCAGCACAGCCACAAGCCAGCACAGCCCACCCGGCATCACCTTCCCAGCCCGGTCCCCACGCCAGCCCCGCTCCCCTGCCGGGCATGCAAAGGGCGCTGTGCTCCGCAGCCGGCCAGCAGGATGCAGGGCGTTTTCAGGAGATGCAGTGGCACCCAGAGCCCCCACGCAGCCCGAAAGCAGGTCACTCCCCGCAGGGTGCACGCCAGACCACCTCCGTGCCCATCCCTGCCGCACGGCGCCTCCCGGGGCTGGCGCACGGGCGGGGGGCTCCTGGCCGGGGGCACGGGTGTGTCCCCACCTGGGCACATGCAAGGGGGGCTGAAGCCGACACTTACCCAGCGAGAGGAGCAAGGTGAGGCCGGTGAGGAACAAGGTGGGCTGCGGGAGCCAGGCTTCCGGGCTCATTTTGCCGGACTTTTGTGTGTGGAGAGGACGTGGTGTTGGTGTGGATTGTGGAGGTGGTGGAGGTGCTTTTTCGAACGCCCGGGCTATTTGCAGGTGACATAGAACATTAGAGCCGCTTTCTCCCCACAGCCCAATATGGCTGGAGCGGCGCTGGGGCGAAAAAAAGCAGTAAATGCTGTGGTTGGTGGATTGCAGCCGCCGGAGTGGGAGGGCGGAAAAATTTTCCCCTGAACTGCAGGCGACAGCTCCTGGCGCCGCCGGCTCCCTGCTCTGTGCAGGGGCTGTGGCACACGGCGGGCCCCCGCAGCCCCCCGGGGTCAGTGGGGACAGGAGGAGTGTCCCCTGTGCCCCGCTGAGGCTGGCGGCCAGCCCTGCTCACACCATCCACGGCAGCGGCTCCTGCTCTGGTGAGCCCAGCGGGGCCCAGGAGGGTGGGAAATGCCCTCCTGGAGCCAGGCAAAGAGCAGAGGGGCTGCTCCAGGCTGGGAGCGGCAGAGGGGCCCCAGCAGCCCAGCCAGGATGCCCCAGGTCGGCTGCAGCAGGCACAGGTGCTCCTGGTCACCTGCACGATCCCGGACTGCTCCAGCACTTCCCAGGGCTGCCAAACTGCTGCAGGCTCCTTCCCCTTCTCCAGCAGCATCTTCTCCCAGGATAACAGCTCTCCTCAGCCAGCCTGGGGACGGGGAGGCCCTGCCCAGCAGTAGCAGAGATGGAAAAAGACTTTGGTCCCCTTTGCACCTCGGTCGAGGAAGGCTTTGGGCCTGGGCTCCAAACCTGGATTCCAGCTGCAGAGATGGGTGCAGAAGGACAAGGCACGACCTCCTGGAGACCAGAGAGGCAGTGACAGAGCTGCTGGGGCCCCGGGACACGGGGTGATGGCGTTTGCTGGGACAGCATCACTGGGGAGAGGGACGAGGGATGCCCCAGAGCCAGGGCACACCTTGGCTGCTGTGCAGCAGAGCCCGGGGGAGGCAGGAGGGATGCAGAGAGGCTCTGCTGCAGGACCAGAGTCAGGAGGGGAAACAGGACAGCCGGGAGAGAGGGCACGGGATCGTCCCAGCAACTCTGCTCAGCAAACACTCACTGCAGGCACAGCACTTTCCCACCCGCCCTGGGCAGGGAAAACCCTCCCTGCCCCGCTGCTACAGCTGCCACGGCCCTACAAAGGCCCTGTGCCATCCCCCGACCCCGCAAATCCAGCTCCGGGGGCTGCTTCCTCCTCAATCCCGTCCCGCGGCTGCCTGCGGGAAAAGAGAGCAGGGTGTCAACGAGAACCAAGGAGCGCAGCGCGGCGCTGCAGTGTGCCGGCAGCGCGGGGAGGTGGAGGGTCCCGGCTCCCTCCGCACCTGGGGGTGTCAAACATCTATAGATAGCGCCTGGCAGCAGCGATAGCGCCCAGCACCCAGGGATAGAGCGGGAGCAGCGCCAGCGCCCGCCCAGACGCTGCCCCGGGGGCCCGGGAGGGGTGGCTGGGCTCGCCCCGGCCAGAGCTGCCCCCATCACCCGGCTGCTCACCCACGGTCAGGGGATACACGTGGGGGACCCCCGGGTTCTATCCTGCTCCCCTCGGTCCCCAGCCTGCTGCCAAGGGATCCCTTTTTTGTCCCGTTTGGCTTTGGTTCCGTCCCTGTCCAGCGGGGCTGGCGGGTGCCCCGTGCCAGGCTGCACATGGGTTCAGGGGCTCCCAGGCCCTGGGCCAGGCAGATTTTGGCAGACTTGGACATCACATGCTTAAGCAGGAGGTAAAACGAAGACAGCACCAGGGAAGATTCCCTGAGTTTTATTATCTACAGAAAAACACCGTGACGGCTGCGGCTGCATCTCCCCTGTTGGAGATCCCTGTCCTGGGCCAGGATCAAAGCTGGAGCGTGAGGCTGTGCCCACCCTCCGGAGTCCAGGGGGCAAGAGCTGGAGGGACGAGTGTCCCCTGGTCCCCTGCAGACAGCTGGGGCGGGCTGTGCCCCAGCAGGGCCCTGGCACAGGGCACACAGTGACACGTCACCAGTTCTCAGTCCTCAGAGGGACAAAGGTGTGTTGGGCACACCTGGACGAGGGGCTGCCATCCCACAGCACAGCTATTTCTGCCGCTCTGGGGGCCGGGGAAGTGCCTCCTCTGGCCTGCTCTGGGGCTGCTGGCTCTGCCCATCCCCCTGTGTCCCCTGTGCCATCCATTCCGACGGGATCGCCCTCTTGGCCAGCTCCACGTAGACGCCGTTGTCCCGGCAGTGAGATGGGTGCTGCGGGGAGCAAGGGACAAGCTGTGAGCCTCGCCACGGGTGCCAGGGTGTGTTTGGAGAGGGCAGGGGGCACGGGGTGCTGGTCTGGTACAGACAGTGAGGCCCTGGGTGTCGTGACCCTGGCGAGGGGGCCCCACGGCGCCTGCTGCAGCTCCTCACCATGGTTATGTACGTGTCCTCAGCTCTCCTCTTCTTCTTGGCTTCCTGCTCAGCCTTGGGTACCTCAGCTCCAGGGATTGAGGAGTAAATTGCTTCCTGCGAGGGGCAGGTAAGGGTGTTTGGAACTGAGCAGCCCCCAAGCACGCAGGGGCTGCCTGACCCCCGTCACAGGCGAGTGACAAGAGCCGTGGTTGGAGCTGGCCAGCAAACGGCCCCTGGTGGCAGGGCAGTGTGGGATCCCTTCCCTCAGCCTCCCCAGCCCCGAGCCCTCACACCCAACCCCAGTGACCCCTCCAGCCCCAGCTCTCACCTCTGCTTTGTTCTTGCCGCTGCTCTTCCCCATCCTCTCCAGGGCTGTGATGGTTGCAAACCTTGAGGGGAGGCAGCGGCAGTGTCACCCCGGCGAGAAGCATCGCCCCTCTCCTCCTGCCCCTCCCTCCCTCTTCCCGGGACGCTGACATCCCTTTGCAGATGCCCGGCCCGGGCTATCCCTGCTGCTGGCCCAGCCCGGGAGGTTTGGGAGCCGCGGGACGCCGGCCGGGGCAGGGTGGCACTAGATGGCGACAGGAGGCTGCACCCCACACCTGGGCAGCCGAACCCTCGCACCTGAGAACGCCAGGGCAGAGCTCGGCCAGGGAGAGCAGCGCGGGAGGGCTGCGGGGAGGCGCTTCCTCACCCCCGTAAACCCAGAGCCAGCGCCGGTACCTCTTCCTCACGCAGAGCCCGGCCAGGAACGCCACCACCACGGCCACGCAGCCGCAGCCCACCACGGCCGGCCAGAACCCGGAGTCTCTCGGGGGCACCGCATCCTCGGCACCGGCCGCTCCTCGCCCTGCCGGGGAGACACCGAGGCGGGGGATGGCACGGCGGGGACCCGCAGAGCCTTGGGGCAGGGCTGCGGGGGGCTGCGGGCGCCGCACGCACCTCTGGGCGCCGCGGGGCTGACGAGCAGCTCCGTGCGGCTCTTGAAGACGCTGCTGTTCTGCAGCAGCCGCAGCTCGCACTCGTAGGTGCCGCTGTCGTTGACCCGCAGGTCCTGCAGGCGGATGGAGCCGTCCCAGCGGGAGGTGTCCCCCTGCCACTGCACCCGGTTCTTGAAGCGGCCCGCGGGGACGCCGCGGTTGCTGTAGTAAAAAAACACCATCTCCTCCTGCCGGGGCACAGGCGGCGTCAGGCGGGGGATGTCGGGGGCCTGTCCCTCCTCGAGAGCTCTCGGCTCACAGTGTCTGCCTGTGGCGTGGGCCGTTCTGCTCGCACAGAGCCCGGCAGCTCAGGGAAAGCCCCGGAGCGGCGCTTCCCCGGGGCTGCGGCTCCTGCCCCTACACGGGGACCCTTCCTCCTCTCACGGAAACTTCCTCTCGTCACGGCCTGGGCTTCCCCACTGCCTCTCCAGGGCTGCTTCCCCACGGCCGCCTCGCCCTTCCTCCCCTGCCAGCCCTGTCCCGACCCACCTGAGCGCCAGCTGCTGCCCTGTGCAGCCAGTCCACCTTGTGCAGGGTCCATCCCTTGCTCTCGGGGTCTATGAAGAGGCACTGCAGCAGCACGGAGTCCCCAGCCCTAGCTCGGAGCTGAGGCTGCATCAACACCCCGGCAGCGCCGCTGCACCGCTCTGCCGGGGACAAGGACAGCAGGATGAGCCCGGGGAGCACGGCCAGGTGCAGCCTGCCTGTCCCCATCGCTGTCTCCTCTCCGGGGAAGCCTGGGGCTCACGGCCCTGACCAGTGCAGAGGCCGAGCCCGTGCCTGACCCCTGCTTGTGGCGCGCCCGGGATGTGGGGCAGCGCATCCTCCCGCCGCCACACCACGGGCTGCTGCCGTGTGATCCAGCCGAAGGGGAGTTGGGAAGCACAACCCCTGCCCTCCACGCCTCGGAGCCAAAGCCTGCAGCTCCTGCAGGGCTGTGCCTGTGAGTCACCGGCTGGGAGAACCTGTGCTGCTCTCATCTGTGCCAGGCCAGGGGCAATTCAAGCGCTTCACCCGAATTTCAGTTCCTCCCTCACTGCCCATTTGGCTTCCTTCCCCTTTGCTCACAGACTCCAGACCTGGGCTTGTGCTTGTCTGGCCACGTAACCACAGCTTGGGGTTTCTAGAGAGGCTGGACAGTGAGGGGGAAAAAAGCAAACCAGGGGAAGATTGAGGAGCACAGAGCTGACAACCCCCACAAGGCTCACTGGGCTGCAGAGCGTGCGGCAGGAAGGGGATTAAAAGTCTTCTCCGAACTAAAAGATTCTCTGAAATGAGTGGGGCAGAAAAACGTCACTGGGGCTCATCAGCCCCAGCTGGCTCAGCCTGCAGTGGCACTGCCAGGGGAGGCTGAGGCTCTGGCTGCTGTTTGCTGAGAGCTGGCTGAGCTGATTCAGCGGGGAGCTGCTCAGACAGGTAGGCTCATCCTCATGGCCAAGCCACTCTGCTCAGCCTGTCCACAACCACCGAGGGCTGGGCCCTGGCCAAGCACCAAATGCTTGTCTGAAAGCCTGTAAATAATGAATGCAAAGTGCTGCAGCTTCCCAAACAAGTTCTGTTGGTCTTGACCAGCTGAGGAGCTGAAAATGACAAATATTTGCCAGCGGAGAAGACCAAGGGAGCTGCCTGCCTCGAGCAGAGCCAAAATCAATACCTTGGAAACCTCTCCCTGTCTTTAGAGGTGGTGGAGCAGTTCTGCTTCTTTCAAAGCCCTGGAGCCTCAGAACAGGACCCATCCAGGGATGCCAGGGCAGTTTGCAGCCTGTTCCATCTGCAGGAAGGGCAGATGCAGCACACGCAGGGCCAGGGGAAGGACTGGCACCCGGGAGAGGAGCAGCTCCTGAGGGTTCTCACCACAGGAGGAGAGACACTGCTGGCTCTTAGAGCAAAGGCAGAGGGGAGAGCTGAGGGGAGTAAAACTCAGAGCTTACCCAGCCATGTCAGCAGCAGGGTCAGGCTCAGCAACACCTTCATCTCCCTCCGAGAGGAACAGCAGAGGTGACACCCGCTCCAGTGTCCCCTGGGGCAGGACACCAAGGTCTGCAGCCAGCTCAAGGTCAGAGGAAGGCTCTGGTGTGCAGCCTGGGGGGCTGGGAGGCTGGAAGCCAGCGCAGGTGGCAGAGAGCAGGGCTCTGGTGAGACCGCGCTGCGCCTGGAGAGGAAGAGGGAGCGTGGGGGACAGGGCTCAGCCTAAACCCCTTCGTGCCTTCCCCGCAGTCAGTCGGAAACGGTGGTTTGGGGGTCGAGCCTCTGACACCTCAGCTGAAACGTTTGCAAGTGTAGACTCTGCTCCCAAAGCATTCAGATGTTTTTAACGTGACAGAATCAGGTCCTAAAACACAGACCCCCTGCTCCAGACCTAAATCCTTGCCCCTGGGTGCTGCACGTGGGGAGAGGTTCTGCTGGAGCAGTGCCACACCTGGTGTCTGGGTTCAGCTGGACCTGCTCCACATCTCTCAGAATAAAGCTGGCATCTCCTTCCTGCACACCAGAGGTTTGTCCTGCAGCCCAGGGGAGGACTGGCTGTCACCACCAGGAGTGTGCCAGCCAGTGCCCAAAGGAAGGCAAGAGTCAGCCCCTGCTGCCCTGTCCCTGTCCCTGTTCCATGATCGCCAGCTGTGGCCATTCATTTAAGGGTAAATAGTTACTGAGAGCAGCTCTCCTGCCTGGGGAACCCTCACGTGGGGCTGGAATCCAGGCTGCCATTACCAGCGCCTGTTTTCCAGTGCTGCAGAAATGAAATAGAAATAGAAAGACAAGAGCTGAATCATCTCTGGCATTTTAGTGGCTTCTCTCCTTTTGCTCCACTGTGCATGTGAGAGGCTCTCCAGGCCAGCCTCAGACAGGGATTCCAGGCCCAGAATCAGCTGCTGGGGACCCTTGGATCAGTTCTAGGCTGAGAAAATCACTTCAGCTTTGTGCCTTCATCACCCTGCTCTTTCCACAGACAAAAGGTCCTGAGAAGTGGCAGCAAACCTTCTGGAATCCTCTCCCACCTGCCTCTCAAGGCACGGGAGCCCTCTGGGGCTGGGTTTTTGAGTGGTTTGCTGTGCTCTGTGCAGCTCTGCCGCGGCACACTTCGCTGCACACCCGACCTACAAACACAACTCCTGCTCAGCAGGCAGGGCACCCTGCCTTCCCAGAGACACTGCCAAAAGCTGCAGAGCTGCACCTTCCCAGGACCATCCCCGTGCAGCAGCCAAAATAGCAGCCAGCTCAACACCCAGACCCCTCTGGCTGCAGAAAGCTGAGATTTCTATACCCAGAACCCCCTAAAGCTCCCTGCAGCTGAGCTGCTGGGGCTCTGGGGCCTCATTTGCCACCAGGTCCTTGCTGGGTTTATTGCCCTGGTTTCGAGAAGGGTTTCTGCTCCTGGCAGGCAGCACATTTCTGCAGGGTGTCCCCCTGTGACACGCAGCAGGGAGAGGGTGCTGGGAGGCACCAGCTGGAGCCAGCACCCACTCAGCAGGCTGCTCAGTGTGTGCCAGTGCTGACACATCCAAACGGCCTTTCCCAAACAGGCTGGGGAGAAAAGGGGCACAGACACGGCGTGGCCTTCACAGTGCCCTGCTTCTGCACGTGGCCAGCACTTCTGCTGCCCTGTCTCTCTTCTCAGGAAAAATAAGTGGAAAAAAATATCCAGAAATAAATACTACAGGAAAAAAAAAAAAATACTCACCTAGCGTTGGCCTGGAGAAGTCAGCTGGTCCTGCATGAAGGGCTCTTCAGAGACTGGTTCAGAGTGTCTGAATCAGTTGCTAAATCACCTTGAGGTTGTGTATGCAAGACCTTTCTTGGCAGCCTTTGGTTCCTTCTCTTAGATGCCTGGTGGTCACTTTCACACGCAAGAAAAAGCAGAACACTGAATCAGGATGTGCAACAGAGAGGGGAAACCAACTGCATCTGCCCCGAGGGGTGATGGGGCAGCCTCAGGAGGCAGCTCACAGGGACGAGCTGGGGCTCAGGCCAGCGTGAGGGACTGGCCTGACCCGTCAGCATGACCAGTCTGGGACACAGAGGTTCCCTGTGCTCCCTCCTGCTCTGCCTTTGGGGATCAGAGCTGCTCAGAGAGCTGTCACTGCTGTCCCAGTGAGGCAGCAGCAGCTCTGAGTGACGTGGCTGTGCCTTCCTCCTGGTGCTGCCAGGGCCCTGAACCCACCTGGCACAGCATGGGCAGCTGCCTCCTTCTGAAACACACACCAGCCACTGACCTTCCTCTGGTGCCACCCCCCTGGCTGCTTTGAGAGTCCATTTTCACCCATCCCCTTCCTTTGAAACACCAGAGCAGCTCCTGTTCTCTACTCCAGTGTCCCACTGCTCCTCATCCCAGTGTCCCCACTGTCCCCCATCCCAATATCCCACTGCCCCCCATCCCAGTGTCCCACTGTTCCCCACCCCTGGATCAGTGGGTTTGATGGTGCCCCAAGAAGTTTCCCTAGGGGTGGCAGAGGCAGAGAAATCTCAGCACCATCCACAGCTCCAAGGTGGCAGCTCAGCTTCCCACCAGGAATATTTGCCCAGGATCCAGCAGACCCAAGGCCAAGGAGCCACAACCCAGCATTCTGCAGCCAAAAGGAGCCTTTGGCTCCCCAGGGGAAGTCGTGTGGTGTGTGAGGGCTGAGAGTGGAACAGCAGAGCCACTTCCCCCCGGGCTGCAGGGTCCCACCCCCAGCCTTGCCCAGGAAAGCTTTGGCTGACAGAGGTGCTGTGTCACCAGGGAGCACAAACATTTTAAGTATTGCTTTATAGGAGACAGGAGAAAAATGTTATTTATCTGGAGGCACAGATCTACAGCTGACCTACTTCTTGCTGAGAGCTCCACCACAGCTAAAAGCTGCAGCCAGCAGAGGTGCTGAAGGGGGACCTGGTACCTGCTCCCTTTTGGCTTAAGTCTGCTGCCTAAAAACCTTCACCCACCATCACAGACAATTTTTACACCTCAGGATGGCAGCTTTGTGAGCTCAGCTGTATTTAGCCAAACAGAGACCCACGGCCCAGAAGGGAATAATGCAATTTATTGGTAACTGCGCAGCAAAATCAGCAGTAAACCCGGAGCACATCTGTAAAAGGAGAATATTGGACTGAGACAGAAAGAAAAAAAGCAGCTCTTTGGGGGCTGAGTGAATGAATTCCACTGCTCCCTGCCATTCATTGCTGGATGAGGCTGGTGAAAGAGGAAGTGCCTCCATCGAGGGGAAGTAATGCTGCACAATTCACCATTTCCCTAAAATGGGTCCTAGAAGGAGGGAGGAAGAAAAGAGCTACTGCAAACAGAACATTCCTTTGGGCAGTGCTTGAGTCCACGGCTGAGGTAGATGGGGTTGTGTGTCCCCAGAAACAGAGTCCCCATTTGCATTTCTGATTTTAAAACAGGAGGAAAAAAAAAAATATATAATCATTTCCTATGAATCTTGCTTCGCTTCTACAAGTAGAAGGAGAGGTACCCGGTGATGCAGCTGAACTAAAACAAACAAACAAAAAAAAAACCAAAAAACTTCATAGGGGGTAGGTTCTCTTCACTCCAAGACAGAGGATGCCAGATATCACTTCATCAAACTGGTGTGAGTCAGTATGTTCCAAAAAACCTGAGAAGAAACCTTGTCAGTGAGCAGCCCAGAGAGCTGGAGCAGCCTTTACTTCAAAAAGTTGGATTTCCAGGGCTCAGGAAAAGAAGGATGTCCCCAAAAAGCCAAACCAAACAACCAAACCAATCTGCAGGAGAACCAAGGCACTGTAGGCACTGTAGGCCCCGCACATCTGAGGGCAAGAGATTTCCTTTTTCCCCAACAAATTGGAAAGGCTTTCAGAAAATCATTATTTGGTGCTTAAACAGAAGCCAATGATCCCATCAGCGTTTTTCTTCCAATCCAGAGAGAGCAGAGCACGCCCTTCAGCCTGCACTGGTTACCCAGCAGCCTCTGGAAGGATCTAACCAGGATTTTCAGATTTTGGTCTTCTCCCACAGCTTCGGTTTTCTGTCAGTACGGATCTTCCTCATCCGTGTCCTAAACGGGGAACGTGGAGAGAAACTCAGGTTATGTGGGAAGAAATGACTCAAGTCATGAGCTCAGCCAAGTGCTGTGCCTGGCTGGGCTTCTGGCAGGAGCAGCCTCGGTGCTGCCCAGAAATGCTGCTGGGCTTGAGCAAGCCAGGGGACTTGCAAAAACTCTGATATATAAATATAAATATAAATATAAATATAAATATAAATATAAATATAAATAGAAATAGAAATAGAAATAGAAATAGAAATAGAAATAGAAATAGAAATATACATAGAAATATACATAGAAATATACATAGAAATATAAAGATAAATATATAAAT
>VWYO01017329.1:0-35491 GCA_013400275.1 Rhadina sibilatrix
GGCACGGCGCTTCCCGGGCTGCCTGCAGAGAGGAGGCTCCACGGAGGGGGTGCAGCCCCCAAGCCCCGCAGCCCCGGGCAGCCCGTCAGGCGCTGGCGGGAGCCCGAGGAGTTAAGCGGACCGGGCCGGGCGGTGTGCGGGGCTGTCCTGTCACAGGATCAGGCTAATAACGTGTCTGCGCTGAAACCCCCCAAAGCCCAGGGGTCAAGTTTCAGCAGTGTCCCACCACAATGGTAGGTGTGAAAGACACGTGTCCCGTTGTAAATGAAATGTCAAGCGGTTAAAAGAAAAATCCCCGAGCAGCTGCCACTGAGCTGGCCGGGGCTGCGCGGCCGCGGGAGCGGCTCCGCGGGGGAGGCGCGGCGCGGAGCAGGCGGACGCCCCCGCCGGCCGCCCCCCATCCTGCGGGGCCGGGGCCCGAGGCACTCCGGCCGTGTAGGTGCCGCGGAGCCCCTGTAACAGAGTCGTGAGCAGGTTTCCACCTCCCCCTGCCACCAAACGTCCTGCTGAGCGTGGAAAACGAGGAGGAGAGAGAAGAAAGCCCCCCCGACGGCGGCCAAACCAAAAAGCAAACAGAATCCAAACGGCTCGTGTTTTAGTGGTTGACTTTAATTCTGCACTGCACTTTTACTACAAGGATATAAAGAATAAATAGCAGATACTCTTCATTTACATATGATTAAGTCATTCAAACTGTTCTCTCTATTTACAATAACATTGTGCTCTAGGCGTTTATTCATTTTTATTTTAAATCTTAAGTCCGTAAGGAAAAAGAAAAAAAAAAAAAAACCCTCACACATACGCTTTCCGAATAATGGAAAATAGCTTTAAACGTTTTCTTTACAAAAAGCTTGGTTTGTATTTTTTTAATCCTTTTATTAAAAAAAAATCAAAAATAAAACAACACCCAACAAAAAACCTACTTCGCCAAAGCGAAGCAACTTCTCTCTGGAATATAAATACAAAAAAAAAAAAAAAAAAAAAAAAAAAAAAAAAGATACATTAGCAACGATCAGGGTAATAGTCTTGAAAATACAGTAGACGCTGATTATTTCACGTATAATACTGACCTTTTAATAGTATATTAAACCGGTGCCATATATACACACAATATACATTCTCCTACACGTTACAGTGCATAACAACGTTAACCAGAAAGCAAATGTCTTTTATTTCTGTTGCAGCAAAGGTCCACGTGAGTCCGCTGGAGATGGGGCGCGAAGGGAAGTGCCAGCCCTAGCAGGAGCACTTACACTCCGAAATGATGGGGTACTGGATGGGTATCCATGTGCATCTCTGCCCGCCCCGGCGCTGGCACCTCCACCTCAGGATCGTTAAATGCACGGACTTGGCAGGTTTGCAAACCATGCCTTCGGGGACTGAACAAGACCTTTTACTGTAGCAGCTGCCCACTTTGACATACCGGGGCCAAAAGCGGCTGCCGAGATCGTTCCACGTGTATAGGACCGGGCAGAAGGTCTGGGACCAAAGCCACATCTGCAGCTTCCTGCGCAGCTTCTTGCTCAGCCTGTGCTTCTTGCCCGGCTGCAGCCCGTCGTAGAACTCCAGCCCTTTGATTTCGCTGGGCATCGCTCCCGAGGGTCTCTGCCTGAGCAGCAAGTCCAGCTCAGCCAAATCGTCCACTCCGAGCCGGTCCTCGGGCAAGGAAACAGCCATAAAGTTGGGGTCGAAGTGTCCGCCCATGAGGTTCCTTAGCAAGGTCTCGTTAAGATCCTTCTCCTTGGGGTCAAAGATAGGGTCCGGGTGCTCGATTAGATCCACCAAGGGCAAGTTGTCGCTGGGAGCCGGTCGGATGTGCAGATAGTGCTGGCAGGCGCCCTGCTCTAGCCGGAGACCCAGCAGAACCACCAAGGCGTATATAGTCACAAGGCACTGGGAATGATCCATCCTTGGGAGACCGGTGGGGGGGGAGGGAAAGGGGGGCTGGATTCACCAAGCAGCAAGGGAAGAAGGTGCAAGCAAATGCATCAGAAAACTTGTACGGCGGTATCCAAAATAGCTCGTCTTTGAGGGGGATCACCTCCACTCGCCGCACCACCAGCAAAGACAGCCCCCTGATAAGCCCGGAGAACAAGCCCCCTGCAAACACTCTCTCTTGCAGGCTTCTCTATAAAATTTCTCCTGGTGGAGCCGCTCCAAAATTCTGCTGCTGCTGCTGCTTCTTCTCGCCCTTCCCAGCAACAGGAGATGCCTTTTTTTGTTGCGAGTCCTGCTTGCTGCTGCCGCTCCTCGTTGTCTGCCCGTGCTTATGGAAGAAGTTGCTGCCGATTCTTCCTCCCCGCTCCTCTCCGCCGTTTGCAAAGCAGCCTCCTCAGCAGCAACAGCAGCCACGCACGTTGGCACCAGTTTGTCTGCTTTGCAAGGACCCAAAGCCTTTAAATTTCCTGCACTTTCGGCTTCATCTCCATGGAAACCACAGACTCTCTCCTAACCCACCCCACCCCCCTTAAAAAAAACCCACACACACAACACAACCCCCANCCGCGGGCCGGCCGGTGGGCACCGGGACAGCGCGGAGCGGCGGGATGCCTTCGGCGCCGGAGCGATTCGGGAAGAGCCTCCCGCGCCGCGCGTGTGAGCGCGGGCAGCGGCGGCGGCGGCGGCGGGCAGAGCACCGGGGGTGCTGCGGGTGGGAGGAGGCTGCTCCCGCGGACTCTGCGCGCACCTCGGCGGCTGCGGCCGGGTAGGAGCGCGCCTACGGACCTGCGGTCCCCCGAGACGAGCCCTGGAGCTCGGCTCCCATGGCGGATGCTCCGGGAGACTGCTCGGCCCCGCTGCTCTCTCCGGAGCACTTGGCTTAGCGATTTTCTAGGGAGTTGGCTAAGACTTCTTCATCAGAAACGCAATTTCCAGTTATGCCCTCAGTCCATACAGGAAAGATGGAAAGAGCCTCGATGGCAAATACATAAAACAATTTAAAATTTGATACTAAATGCCACTTCCATGGCAGAATTACTGTCTCGCAAAGAGCACTTACACGGCGTGGCAGGCAGTATGGCTGTAAGGCTCTATTATGGTTTGAGTAAAATTTCCTGAAGTGCTTGAATCCCGTTCCTGCAGGCTATTTAGGCACTTAGGAGCCTAAGTTTAATGGGACTGAAGCTAAGCCATTTCACTTAAATTATTTATACATTTGTTTAAATCTTAACCTTCAAATTTAGGTTCATTATGAAAGTAATACATAGATCATATTACCAAGCTTGGGTGTTTTTTGTAAAAATTATATTTTTCAACTATTTTCACTTCCAATTTTCAATTTAAAATAACTCTTAACTTTGCTTTATTCCAGAACAGGTAAGGCATTTTAAAAATAATACATAACTGAAAAAAAAAGTACATGGAAAAGATGGAAAATTGACCTAAGGTCAACACTGTGAAAGAGCCTCACAGTGACACTTGCTGCTGCAATGTCAAAGATCTGCTGGAGTTTTATTACAATTTTTTTCACCCGCAAGTTGAGATCTCTACCTTCATCCAGACCCTGATAAACCTTAATTGCTGAAATTTGCCATAAAAGTTGTCCCTGGACATAAGTGAGAAACCACACCTCAGAACAGAAGCAAAATTTCAGAAGTTACATCTAATGGCTTGTATCTATTTTTTAATAATAAATTCAGTTTTACTCAGCTGGTATTTGAAACCAATTCTTTAACTACTAGTCTCTTAAGTCTAAAAATCAAAGCTGATAAGGCCTATGTTCCATCTAGTCCATGCCAGATGTTTAAGATTCCACATTCAGAATTGTGACCCTAAGCAAGGACTGGAAGACAAGACTTTTTCCTCCTCAACTGCGTTACCTGTACAAAGAAATGTTTCTGGAATGAGGCTCTTTAAGCCTCTCTGTCCCTCTTTAAGCCCCAGATGTGTTCTGAGCAGAGCAGGCTGGGGCTCAGTAATTCCTCAGACATGGGTGTCTGCCTCGCCACAGGTGCACTGGACTCCTGGAGAGGCCATGAAAGCTCAAGAGATGCAGAAGTGACAAAAGTCACTTGTGGCCCAAGAATTTCTTGGTGGGATGGCTGACAGGAGGACTGGGGAAGAGCTGCCAGTAACTCTGCCAGAGGCCTCTGGGTCAGAGAGAAAAGAAACTGGTTTATTCCAAGTCTTGCTGAAAACAGCAGTAAATGAAACCTGAAGTTAAAGGGCGTGATCCAGGCTCTGTGTATGATGCCAGCCCTTCCTGGACAGGGCAAGGGGCCAGCAGCTCAGGGAGGCCTTAGCAGGTCGTTCTACTGGCAATGATGCATGAAGAAGAGTAGAACAACTCCCTTTGCCTCAGCTTTATTGGTTCTGGAGTACTGTTGGTAGTAAAAAATGTGGTTTTTTTCAGTAGACAAAGCAAATACAACCTTCAAGGCACACAGGGAACCAATGTGGGCTAGAGTAAGATGCCACTTCTGTAGGGTCACATTGTTGATGAGGAGAGAAGAGGAATGCAACCTGCACAGCTCTGAAAACACATTGTGTAAGCAGCTGACTTCAGTCCACAGCAGCGAGGATGCACAGAAACAATTCAGAATAGATTCATTTCCTGTTAAATCTTCTAACAGAAAATGGCTTGACCTACTTCACCTAACCCAGAGCTCAGGGACATCCCTCTGAATTCAGCCCATGGTGTCAAATCAGCCTGGTCTGCAAGCAGTGGTCTCAGGCACGATGCATGCAGCACTCTGAGACACAGGGGGAATCTCACAGGACGTAATGTAACACTGCAAAACTGGCATGAAGAACTATGCCAGCTGGGATTGGCAAAGCTGTGCCTTCCTTAGGAGTGGGGGCTTCCTTAGAGCTGTTCTTGCTTCCCTTTACATTTAAAGATTATTTAATCATGTTTTCACTGCCTTTTGCTTCTTGTGTTAAAAAAAATCCATTGGCATGAAACAATTGTTAAGGAAAGGAAGGGAAAACCAACAGCATAACCAAATGAGCCCTCTGCTCAGCTGTCATGCGAATTTCTCATATGGCTTTGGGCAGCACATTTCATAGCTCTGCCTTTCCTTATCTGTAGAGCAGGAATGCTAATCCTTGCATCTTTCACAGAAGTGTTGGGGAGTTTGATTAGATGCCACCAGTATCAATGGAACAATGCAGAGGGAAGACTCTGATGTTTTACTAAAATTGTAGAGGAAACCTGTGTTTGAAAGAGCAGACGACTGAATTAAAATCACTTCAATTTTAGTCTTAGGTCCTAGCAAGCTGCTAGTTTCCTCTTCCTTTATACACCTGTATAAATTCTGTAAGGAACTCCTTTCCTACCTTTTTTTTAAAAAAAAAAATTGAATCCCTAAAGAAATTCTAAAGGAGATGCACAGCTTGCAGCCATTTTACATAGTCCAAATATATCAGATGACAAATCTACAATATGAGCTATCCAGGGTCATGTATGACCTTTCCAGGAATCTATGTACCACAGGTAGAAAATTGCCATTCTGCTACCTTGAAACTACTTTTTTTAGTGTGGAAAGATTCAGGGAGATCCTGCTGGATCTTTAAAATGTGGTGCTCTGTCCCTCTTCCTTCATGAGGAATGTACCTCATCAATTTCCCTGCCCCTTTCCTGATACACAGAATAAGAACTTTGCTGAGGATTACCATGTTAGCAGGTGATCAGCTGCTCTGAAGGAAAACAGTTTTGAATCAAAAACTTTGGAAGGTAAAACATATTTTGAGAGAGCAAAGTTCTACCTTGAAATCCCAACAGAATGGAGACAGGGAAGGATACATTTGGTCAAGAATCTGTATCTACAGTGATAAGTAATATATAAATAATATATTTTGAAACTAAGCTCTGGGATGAATGTTTTATAGTGGAGTAAATCCTAAGATGACTAATGCATTAAAACAATGAAGGAAAAAAAAAAAAACAACAAAAAAAGGAGACCCCAGAAATAAAAAAAAAGTTATTTCTTAGTCTTTTAAGTACAGCTATACATAGATGTATCCATCGCCTTAAAACGTCCTTAAAGAATTGCTGTATTTTTCTCATTACATGTCATTCTTCCTCCTAAAACACTGTGCCTCCTTGATTCTCAGCCCACTCTCCTCTTGCTTCTGCATTTTTCCTAAGGTATAGATTTTTGTCTTTAGACCAGAGCTTGTGCATTCATCTGCTGATAAACTGTTTATCTTAGCTTTTATGAGGGCGCCTTGCTGCAAGCCAGCCAGAGACAGGATCCTGGGTGTTTGTCTTTTTTTTTAAAAGAGGGTCCGGGAAGTGACGGGTATTTATACCTCCCTTGGCTCTATATATCATGGGAGGTGGAACTCCACTGTCTCTGTTTCTTGCTTTTTCTCTCAGCAGTGTCTTCTGCCGTAAATCTGAATCTCTCAGAACAGAGTTTTCTTGGCTACTGCCCCACTTGGAGGAATTAGTTTTAATTATTTATTTTTTTTTTACCCAAAAGATTTGCAACAGAGGAAGCCCAAAGTTCTTCTAAATCCTCCCCCTCCTCTACCCCACCTAAAGATCCTACTTTTTGTGCCAAATCCTAACATCTCAGCAGTCAAGTGAAGAGACCAGCGTGCTCACACTGCAGACCAATTCATTATGGACAGGGAGGCCAGTGGGAGAATTGGGAAAGATGAAACAGAGACCAAGGCATTTTTTTATGTTAAAAAATGACACTTATATTTACAAGCAATGGCTCCTGAAGGGGATTTGAATTTCCACACAGGCAACATTGTTTATCCAAACAAACTCCCTGTGGCAGCATATATTACATATATACACACATGGCAAGTAGGAATGTATTTATTCATTTTAGTCAGCCTGGTCATTAAGATAAACATCTATTGAGTTAAACCAAGTTTTTACTATTCCTTTTTTTATAAAACACTGAAGACAACTGAGGACAAAGATTCAATGAAGTGAAAAATACAGCGGCCCCCCAATCAAGCCCTGTGTGCATGGGAGTGATTCATTGATGCCAGTTACTGAATAACCCTGATAACATAACATTTCTCACCTCTGATATTTAAAAAGACCCCCTCGCTTTTTTAGCACCAATGGAGCCCTTCAAATGTTTTATTGCTAATTGTCTAATGCTATGTGATGAATGACTGCTTGACTGAAAATGACAACCCCTTTTCTCTCAACTACTTCATTTTCCTGGCTCCAGTGGGGGTGAAGAGGAAAAAATAAATCCAATTACATCATATTTAGCCTGTTGCATATGAATGAAGGAAAACTGAAACTTATTTTAAAAGTACTTCTATCGACTTAGTCCTGAGCCCCCAGGTCCCCTGCACTCAGTAGATGTTGCCTCAGATTCTGGTATAAAATGTTCCAAGAGACTCAGGGGTTTTGTGGAAGTACAAAGTCCAAAAGGCAGGGTCTAATCCTGATAAGAGAGCCAGAGGGAACAGGATCCCAAATATAACTGACTCAGAAATCCTGGACTAAATGTAGAATGGCTGCACTTTATGCTCACAAGAAGTATCCTGGGTACGGTGTAATAAAAGAGCAGAATTTAGCCTGTATATAAAACAACTCCTGACTGGGATTTTGCCTCAAGAATTAATGCAGCAGCAGAAAGTCCCCCAAATTCAGAACCACTGCTTTATTAGAAATTTTTTAAATTGTCTCTGGCTAGAAAATGCAAGGATGAAGGAGCTTTAATAACTAGAAAAAGATTAAACTGCATGTCATTCCCCAGCATTTTGTATTACCACTCCTTTCCAGCTTCTTACGCTTTATCCCTTCAGGGAATCTGATCTCTTCAAAAAGAAATAGATCACAAGGATCAGTCAGAGTTGTGTGCATAGCATTATCTCTGCAGCCACTACAAAATGTCCCAAGATACAAACCCACGGTGGCTGAGCTGGCTGTGAAAAGATCTGTGTTCAATAGGAGACTTCTCAAAGAAACTTGTACCATTAGTGGCACATGGAATGATTTTCTCTCTCTCACAAATGATGAAACAGGCACACTCGTGGGAGTATGGGATTAATTCAGATATAGAAACAGACATTTGTGTCTGAGACTGATTCCAAACCTGCTAATGTTCAGTAGGAATCTCTGGGATGTGTTTCTTTGGCTTGCGAGTTTCAAGTCTTTGAGTCTGAAGGCAAAGGGACCCAGGCGAGTAAACTAATGAATCTAGGCTTCCGAGACACAGGTCTGACATTTGCTCTCTCCCTCTGACTCAGGCTTTGACTGGATTCAGGGATTAATTAGGCCATGCAAACGAGTTAGGTTCTCTCTTCTGGCAACCTGGTCACGTAGGGAACCCCCACCCCTCCCCTTCCCCACACTCTCCTTGCCCATAATGAAGCATGACTGTAGTAAAACAAGTCTTTTGATGGTGCCTCTTCTCATCACTTTCAAGACAAACAATGTCTCAGAAGCCCCCCAGCTGCTTTTATTTTTTTTATATCTACAGTTACATCTTGGATGTGTTTACTCATCCTCATTAAATATGTTGTCCCCCTCTCCCCCCCCCTTTTTTAAAAATATCCTTCCTTTATTGCAGTTTACACAAAACATTAATTACAGGATAGAGTTAAAAGCTTTTGGTTATTGAGCAACATCCCACAACGCCACAGTCTCTAAAGGAGAATTGACAGAGGGTATAGAGGGTACAGCAGGAATATGAGACAAAAAGCTCCACAGCACACAGAGAAGTCACAAATTACCTCTTTGCTTACAACATAGATTTGCTTATGTACAGTGAAGTTCCTCTGATAAACCTGAATAAGGACATTATGTTTTTCTTTTAAATAGAAAATATTAACAAGTGACTGTTTCTGCCTCCTTTGAACACAGATACTCGGAAAGACTAGGATGGCACAGGAAGAAAAAGCAACCCATCACAGGACTGGGCAGCTAGGCTTTTTCCATGTCCAGAGACATGGGTCAGGATGATTTTCTTTCAAGTGTCACTGAAATAATGACACTTAACTGAGTATCTTTGCTGCCAAGCACGTGTCCTGAAGCCACATCATCTTTTCAATTCTTGTTCTCATAATAAACACATCAGCAGTTCAATAACATGCCAGACACAATGGCATATATTTTGACTATTATTTGTCCTTTTTACATGTGTCTATGCATGTGCAATTGTTCCCATGCAGGAAGAGCCTTCTCATGTCTCCCATTCTTGACAGAGTAGTGTTCCAGACACATGATCCTGTTCTGATTTACAAAAAGATCAAAATCAAACAAAAAAAGAGCGTTGCACTGACCACTCTGGAAGTGCTACATGAGTTCTCTCTACTTGGAATATGGAGGTTAACTTTGGTCAGCAAAATGAGCATTTCAACTCAACTACAAGGTATTGAAACAGGCTTAGATAAGGGATTCAAAGAAGAGAGATGCCTTTGTAACAGAAAAAGAAGCAAAAGGAAGAATGCTGCATTTAAAGTGTCTCATGGCACGGATGGCTTTTAAAGCCACTTTCACTTAAGATCTCCACATTTTTCTCATCAAAAAAGAAGGTAGGAATAACCTTGCTCGGCAGACCATAACCTAAACTTCTTTCCCTAGGGAGACAGATATTGGAGTTTGCCTGTCATCATTCTTGTGTGTGATCTCCTGAATAAATAAATAAATAAACAAATAGCAGCCTTCCTTGACGAGCCGAAGAGGGCCCTGGTGTGCCTAGGCTTAGGTCCTGCCTGGTGCTTACCGCTGCAGGACCTGAGGGGAGCAGGAAGGGGGGCGAGATGGGGGCAATCACCCTCCAACACCGGGAACTGTTTGTAAATTACCCTAAGCTTCCCTTAGTCATTATTCCATTAACTGCCTCTTGGTAGATCTGTCAGTAACTAAGCTGGGACTTATTTGTAGAGAATCAGAGGCTATTTGCAGCACTAAGTGAGCCATGAGAGCGAAAGGGTTTGGGATTTATTTGTAATTACAGTCGGATTTTTTTCTTCTCCTTCTTGCTTGGACCCCACTGGTACTTTCATTCACATTCCCTAAGCTGAAGCTGGCGCCAGGATCATAGGCTGGCCCTGTGTTTATGTCATTGAGACTAGGACAATATTTCAGTGTGGAGCCAGACCGCAGGGATCCACTCTATAAAACCCTCACTAAAAATAGACAGCCGCCCTGCCCCCAGGCCCGCGGACCGCCGGCTCCCTGCGTGGAGCACAGCCCTGGGCCGGGCCCGGCTCAGCCCCGCCGGCCCCCGGCCCTGCCGGGTCCCGGTTCTGCCGGCCCCGGTTCTGCCGGCCCCCGGTTCTGTCGGGTCCCTGTTCTGCCGGGTCCCTGTTCTGCCGGCCCCCGGTTCTGCCGGGCCCCGGTTCTACCGGCCCCGGTTCTGCCGGGTCCCTGTTCTGCCGGCCCCCGGTTCTGCCGGCCCCCGGCCCTGCCGGCCCCCGGTTCTGCCGGGCNTTCTGCCGGGCCCCGGCCCCGCCGGCCCCGGTTCTGCCGGCCCCCGGCCCTGCCGGCCCCCGGTTCTGCCGGGCCCCGGTTCTGCCGGCCCCCAGCCCTGCCGGGCCCCGGTTCTGCCGGGCCCCGCTTCTGCCAGTTCTGCCGGCCCCCTGTTCTGCCGGCCCCTGGCCCTGCCGGCCCCCGGTTCTGTCGGCCCCGGCCCGCCCTGCGCTTCCCCGGCCGCGGTCCGTGTGAGCAGCTCCTGGAGCCGGCAGAGCCGCTCGGGCTGCAGCCGGCAGCATCCTGAGGGATCCTCTGCTCCCTGACCGCTCCCTGAGGGTGGATGTGGTACCTCGAGGTGCCCGGCCTGCCCTTGCCCCGAACCTTGCTCTGCAGCAATCCCCGACCAGCCCTGCAACACCTCTGCTCAGGCTGCAGCATCAAGCTATGAGTTATCCTAAAATCCCAATGGCTGTAACTGGGAGAGCAAGAGGCACCTGAAATATCAGTGCTTAAGACCCCTCCTTTCCCTCTGTGGCTTGTATAGAGAGACCCCAGTAGGACAAAACTGGGTCAAAGACTTCACCTCTGTCTGATAAATCTTTCCTGCAGCAAATTAAAACACGAGCTGAACATTTCCATCTCATAGCTGTCAATTTTATTCAGAAGCATGAACCGGGGCAAATCATTCAGCCTTTTCAATGCCAGTGGTGCATGATCTCTCAGCTTGGAAGGATGAATGTAAATTGTAGAATGTTTATTCTGATTAGTTCAACAGCTATACCAGATAAGATACAAGGCACTTAATGCACAGATTTTAAAGGTAAGAGCCTGAACCTGCAGCTTAGATCCTGACATTGGAAGAGTTTAATTCAAGAAGCCTGTGAAGTGACAGAAAAACCTCACATGCATTTTAATGGGCAACAGAGCCTTCCAAAAGACAGCTACAGAGCAATCGAGACTCTGGATTGCCTGAGATCCCTGTTTGCCTAGCTGATGAAAAAGCAGCAGATGGGAGTGTGCATGCTTGTACACACATCCTGAGCAGGGATGCTGCCAATCAATGTCCAAGAGGAACAAACCCCTCAGAACAGCTTCCTGTCACTGAACCAGTGTCCTGGCATAGGTCCTGTTTATCAACTCAGCAGGACCCTGATGTCCTCAAACCAGTGGCAAGAGGGTTTGATTGGAAAGAGGAGCCCATCTCACCCTCTCTACCATGGCCCAGGACAACCTGCCTGTTCTCCACCTGGGCTGCATGGCTCATTGCTGACAGAGGTGCAGCCAGTCACCACCTGAACTGATGGAACTGAAAACTGAGCTTTCAAATCCCTGTCAGTGCTTTAAAATCCTGCATTGCCACGTGCCGCCGCTCATAATGAAGGTTGACTTTGATTTGATTGGTTTAAATTAAATCATTCACTAGACAAAGAAGCCATTTTGTACAAGGAGATAAGGCTATTGTAATAATGGACTGAGAATGTTGGAAAAGACTGCTTTGAAAATTTTCAAAACATCAAGAACACGTATTCAGTAGTATACAAGGACAGCTGTAGTGTTGTAAGGAGATTTATTATCAGAGCCATTGATAATATAATCCAACAGATTTCTTACAAACCAGTCCATTTTCTGCACCATGCTATGGGGTAGTCAGTGTTTGCTCAGTGATTTTTCTGTTGAGTTCAGCTCCTTCAGGTCCTTCTGCCACCATGCTCTTCCAGTGAAATGTATCATGTGAATGTCAGTGCAGTGTAACCAGGATCCCTCTGCAGTGGGCATTGGGCATGTGCTGAACAGCAGGTCAGGGTGTGCATTCTCGATCATCTCAACAGATAGCACAGACTAAACTTGAGAACATAAAAGGAAGTAAAGCAG
Source organism: Rhadina sibilatrix (assembly GCA_013400275.1). NCBI lineage: Eukaryota > Metazoa > Chordata > Aves > Passeriformes > Phylloscopidae > Rhadina > Rhadina sibilatrix. The sequence continues at coordinate 12,212 of VWYO01017329.1, forward strand.
CAAATCAGCTTGCCCTAGGTCACAAAACAGCAAAACCAAGAAGAGGACCACTTCCTATCTTTTGCAGAGTATTGTGTTGGCAGGGAGAGACCACAGGGCCTCATGGATTTTATAGCATGTTCTGATTTCATTACAGTGGAAGTTACTCATCAATTAGAAATATAATTGTTGCCTTTGTAATACTCCTCACTATTTTATCTCTGCTTTGCAAATACCCACCCTGGGGATAGAGGACCTTCAACTACCTTTAGTCAAAAGTGTGATATAGAAAGGAATGAAGCTGAACTGTCTTGGTGTGGAGGAAGCACACCATACTGGACCATGTCATTTGCCATTACTGTTTGAGAAGCAGCCCTGAATTGTTCCCACACTTCATGCTACAGCTTTTCATTATTTGAGCAAGTGCCATTTGTTCCCCTCACTTCTTTCTACAGTCAGCATGTAGACTTCTTTTTCACCTCTGTGCTGGTGCGGGTGCACCTGACAATGGACATACAGTGAAAGGAAACTGTTGCAGAAACAGGACTCCCTGATTTGTTACAGTAATTAGATGATCTGACCCAGGCAGAAGATTGCAGGAAGATAAAGGCAGCACTTGCAGGAAGTGAACATCACAGCAAAATGAATTCTCTCCCTGGTTTCTGCCACAAATCCCAGTGCAGTAGCATGAAAGCAACTGAAAACTTTCCACAGATGGCCACTTAATGTCTATGTCTCATTTTCAACAACACTTAAGCTATGCAGCCTCACTTGGTCTCCATACATAGCAGGGCGTGCATTCACAACAGCTGCAGTGCAAACCAACTGGAACTGGGCTTTGAACACATAAAGTCCTGGTATGAAATACCAGCTCTTAGGTGGTTTGAATAAGCACAGCCACAATTAGGGGATACTTGATAACTTTGACTGGAGACCATCTATGTCTTGGTTCTCCAGCCATAAACCAACATCACACCCGGGATGATCAAGGGAGTATAAAAAAGATATATCCTTTGAAAGATTTATTATTTATTTTATCATAGAACCTAAAAGCTTGGACGTGGACCAGCCATGTTTGGTGTTGTGCAAACGTGTAAGAAAAAGGCATTCTTGCTCCCACAAAAATTTATAGCCTAAGTTAAACCTTTGAGGTAGCAGATGGCAGGACAGAAGGAAGAGAATGAAACAGAACCATCTTCTGGTTTGCCTCAGCACACCTGTACCTCAGCACCTATGCTCAATTTGTTTTTCCAGATAAAACAGAAAAAAAAAGCCTTTTAAAAGAAGGCCTAAAAACAGATTCTGTGATATGACCCAGGAGAAACTTCTGCACAGCCTCTGCACGAGGCTACACAGACTGTGCTCCCTACATTTTGATCAACACACTCTCTTTCAAAAAGTTAATGTTGTGTGACATGCCAGAGAATTTAAAAGTTTTAAATAATGCTGAGAGCTGGAGAGGCTGTCTCCATACAGAAATGGTACCATAGTAAGAGGCAAAAAAACCTATCTACACATACTATAGAAAGACACAGTGATTTGAGTTTTCCACATAACCCCAAACAAAGTCTCTATTATAGTTATTTGTTTACTCTTTGTCTGCTGCTTGGCCACCCTGGTCAGATGTCAGAGCCCACTATCTCTCTGGCCCTAAGCACAGGGATTGCTCCCATCACAATCACTTTATTATGTGATGGCTTTCCCAGCTAATTTGAAAGGCAATCATTTATCTTAATCTTAATAGAAAGGTTGTTCTGAATCTGCAGATCTCTGCAAAGGATACAGGAAGACTAGGGAATTTAGCAATCATCTGGATTTTGTAAATATTTTCAAAGTACTGCAGGTATCTGTTGTGGGAGCAATTTGTGGATTCTTTTGGAAAGTTTATGGGAATGTATTCTTTCAAATCATTACCCAGCCTTTCTCCCTGTGCTCTACCATTTCAGGACAGGAGTGCATATACAGGTCTCTCTTTTTCTTGGCATCTGGACAACTCTTCTACTGTCACTGCCCTGGAGTCCTCAGCTGGCATAAGAATTCCAAAATAAATGAGCATGTTGTAATCAGGAGAAAAATATTGTGTCCTTGTGGTGTTGATGTTTTTGCAGCTCAGCTTCTCAATGGCCACCACAAGTTGAGTTGCATATTTCTTTACAAAAATATGCCTGCACTGATAACTTGGCAGGCCCTCTTTGAATAGACGTTTAGCTACTTAACTGCTCACTGTTGCCAACAATCTTCAGTTGATGAACCAGGGAAGAAGGAGCACCTTGACAAGCAGCACACAGTGGCAGCAGGACAGTGGGCTTTGTGGCCAGCAGACCTTTACTGCAGATCTGCTGGTCAAGAGGTTTTGGAGAGGTTTTGGTTCCAAAAACTAGTGCATGAGTAACATTAGAGCAGAATGTTTTTAAAGATGCAAAGATACTGACTAAATATCTCCTAAGTTTAAGCATATTTCAAGAAACCACATAAACGAAATAAGCTTCAGCACATAATTTATAAATCTGCCCACAGGCTACTGAAGAAGAGCATAAGCCAATACTCAAACCCAGCAAGGAAGTACTTAAAGGTGTGTTGCTGTGTAAAGACACACAGCCTGAGGGAACACAGTACCCAGAGAACTCAAAGGGCAAGGATGGGATTTTTAAAGAGCTCACTGTTGGCTCAGCTCTGCCAACTTTCACCCCTGTCAAGCTGCATCCAAAAAGGCAGGTCTTACCTTTGCTTGTCTCCCAGCACCAACACTCCGATTGGAGCCACTGGACTTCCAGCATCCATCATTTCTTTCAAACAGTTCTGTCCCAGTTTTCAATAGAACTGGATGCAAAAAGTCCCAATTTATTTATTTTGTAGCCTCAGTGTTCCTACATGTGTTTTTGCGTGCCCTCATCAATTCATACCAAAACAAACTTCACAGTATGTGAACTTGCACTTTCCATCTGTGCCTTCCTGCCAGCCTTGAGGGCACAGGGCAGAACCAGAGCTACGTATTTGTCAGGCTGGAAGATTTAAGTCACTATCACACTTCCAATAGTTTTCCAATGTCCTTTCCAGAGGTCTCAGTGGATTGACAAATCAAAAATTGGGGAAAAGTTAGCATGGAGAGCTGGAGGAGATGCTCCCACACCTGGGTGGGCACTGCACAATCAGCAAGGTCACCCTCTGGGCAACTGTCCCTGCTGAGTGATGACAACCTGACTGAGCAGAGAACCCTGTCATGCCCCAAATCGGGGCTGCAGCAGAAAGGCATTGGTGCACTCCAGCTCTGGGCTCTCTGCACCCTCCAGAGACCTCTGGCCATCAGAACAAGGACACAAAGGCCACGGAGGAAGAGCTGCAGCCTGACTAAACCATTTTTTCCACAGCTGTCGATTTTTATTACAAAAGGGCAGAGGCTGTGTGTTATGAAAGTCCACAGACTATGAAGCTAATAATAAATTAGAAAGCATCACATGGAAGCTAAAACTATGCCTCACTTTGGTGGTTGCTAACATGTTGGATATTCAGACTGGTTAACAATGTAGACCAAAATAATTCCTGTATGGATTAAGGCACAGGAGATACTAACTCACACCAGCAGCGCTGGCTAAATTGTGCTGAAAACATGTCCAGCAATGTACAGCAGGATGGGGACACTTGGTTCTTTCCAGGCAAACTTCACATTGAAGAGTGCAAAGGGCAAATCAATATTCAGCAAGTTTCTCCAAAAGTTAACTGTGCTCTCTATTTCGCTCCAAAGTGCTCCAGTACCCTAACACTGGGGTTCAGAAAGGAATTTCTTGTCCATATTAGGACACCTCTATTATCCAAACCCTCCTCATGAACTGAACAGGATGTGAACTAATAGCTCTTAGTCACCTTTTGGTTAAGTGAACTAGAAAGGGTTGCCTAAGTATCTTGCTCTAAGGTATGGTTTCCAACCCCTGAATCATTCTTATAAATCCTTACTGATCCTTTTGAACTTTTCTGAAGTTTTAACTTCCAGAACAGGATGAAATACTTTACTACCTGCATTAATATTCATTAATAGGGATCTGTATGTGGTTAATCTGGTCATTTAGCAAAGAACTGAAGTTAAAATAATTGGTTAAACCACAAATGGAGGATACATCTAGCAAGAAAAATACCAGGAAAAGGCATTAATTTCACACTTCAAATAAGATTTTTAACATGAAAACTGAAAACTAGATTATTGTCTACTTGGACTGTAATCAGGTAGCTGAGGTTCATGACAGCTGTACTCTCTCACTGAAATGAATCTTCAGTTTGTTTTTAAAATTAATTGCCAAAACTAAAGTATCTTTTCCCCAACATTGATTGAACTTCTTTTGTTCCTGTAAATTGATTTAGCAAATAATGTAAAGCAGGTTGACAATTATATTAAAATATGTTCCAGAAACAATGCCTCTCCCATCAGCTTGCACATCCCAACAGCTCAGATCTTATTTACTCCATACTTAATCACATAGTAAAAGGTATTCTATCCATAAATGGTAACTATGGCACCTTAAACGTCACTTTATGAAGTGAGTTTAGTAATGCAGTACTGGACACTGGATGCAATCTCAGCAGATGAGCTGCTCCTTTTTCTGATGTTAGGGGAGTTTGCCAATTGACTTTAAGGAAGAACATTACCATAAAAACCCCAGCTGAGGAAATGTGCTTTTAAGAGCTTGTTGCACGAAGCCTTTTATTTTATCAACATTGTTACCCAAGTCCTACCTTGAAAGATGCAGATACAAGAACTGTGGTCTTTGGCTAAGTCCAGAACTGTTTGTATCGATGCCAGTATAAATTTGAACAAGCAATACAGTTTCAGCAGCCTCATCCTTTGAAAACCTTGGGACCCAAAGCCAGCACAAAGCTCAATCAGAAATTATTACCATCTGAGTTTATGCAGCTCCATCTCTTTTCAAGTACCATGGATTAATGTTGGGGGGAAGTCAATAGTACTAAATTCACCCTGAATATTAAACCCACGGATTGCCACGGCATTAGAGGCCAGGGATGAGCCTGGCCTGCTGTGGCTATGAGCATCTAATTCAATTAACATATACGTTCTAAAAAAACCCACCCCATTTGCAAATCCTAAGTAATATGGTAAATATGGAACAAATTATCAGCAACAGCAGGGGAGATTTAAAATATGCATCTTGAGTTTGGAGCCGCTCAGGAACCTGCGGTGATGCAATCACTCAAACAGAGCGATCTTTATGAGTTTAGCTTTGCCAAGAATCCCTGTGCTAACCATCTTCCCAAGCCTGAGTGACACACAGCTGCCAAAACTCATTCACTAAGAGCAATGCCTGCAAGCTCTCGCACATCCGTTGTTTCCCGGTGACTTAGGGTGGTGCTTTCTTACCGCATTTATCGGAGAACCTTTTTCAGCCCAGGGCAGCGCAGAGATTCCTGTACAGAGCTGAAGGCTGGTGGTGACGGCTGCGGGTTCTGGGGGCTCAGGGCCGTGTTTGGCGCTGTGTGTGACGCCCAAGGCCGCTGTGCCATCCACCGGTGCCACCGCTCACCTCAGAGCCCCGAGCGCCAGCACCTGCGACGGGGCGGCCGCCGATGGCGATCCACGCGGGATGAGCCTCAGCATGACTGGGACAGGGACGTGCCGGGCCTCGGGCAGGGCTGCGGGAAGCAGGGGCAGGGGTTTGGATCCCACTCGCGTGTGGGGTTTCTGGGGGACCCCCCTCAGGCGCTCCCCGGAGCTCCCCTGCCCCGCGCTGGCCAGGAGGGGGCGCGGCGGCGCCCGCCGGACGCCATCTTGTGCGGGCGTGAGGGGAGCCTGGCGGGGCGGTCCGGCGGCACCGGGGATATTCGGGCAGCGGCCCTCGAGCTGTCCCCATTCCGAGCGTGGCTCAGGCATGGAGCTCCAGGCTGTCCCCACACCGAGCATGGCACAGGCAGTGACCCCCGGGCATGGCACAGGCAGTGACGCCCGGGCTGTCCCCACACCGGGCATGGCACAGGCAGTGACCCCCGGGCTGTCCCCACACCGGGCATGGCACAGGCAGTGACCCCCGGGCTGTCCCACGCCAGTCACGGAGCAGAGCCTGGGCTGTGCCTCACCGGACACAGGCGGCACATCGGGGCAGCGAAGGGCGGGCTCAGCCCGTGTCCGGTACCGAGCCACACCCGAGCCTCCTCAGGACAAAGCTTTGTCCCCCTGCCGCAGGCTCGGTCACAGCAGGGGCATCAGAGGCTCCGGGCTGCCGAGGTGTAAATCTGGTGTAAAGCTGTGCAGCTCTTAGAGCTGACCCGGCGGGCGTCACTGAAGTTAATTAGGACACGCTGACTTAGGCTGGTGAAAATACATTTCTCTTTCAATGAGAAGTAAGTGTTGCGAGGGGTATCATGTTGGCACAGAGGGTGATGTGGTGATTTATGATAAGCCAGGATGGACTGGTGTCCTCCACTCCGGGCAAACCAGGAGTAAGTCAGGCGGGCAGCGCTGCTGTGCTTTGCTGCTCGTGTTGGAGGAGAGGTCTGCAGTGCTGAGCATCAAAACTGGGCATCACCCTGCCAGGTTTTTTTGTAAAATTCCCTTCTCCGGGTATCCAGGAGAGGGTAAGACATGCTCGGCTTTGCAGCTGTGTGCGGGGTTTGGCCCATGGCACAGTGAGGTCTCTCGTCACTGCCTGTGGAGATGGGCTGTGGAGCCAGTGTGACTCAGGACCGTGCAGAACCAGCTGCAGGGCACCGGCTCAGCCCGGGACTGCAAACACAGTGAGGTGCTGGTTTGCATCCTCCCGAACTAAAGCTGAAGAAGCGTGCGGGAGTGCACCCAGCTCTCTAAGGCGGGACGAGCAGTCGGCGTCGCTCGGTGGCTGCTTCACAATGTACATGAAACAGCGCTTGCAGCTGAGTCTGGATTTACGCTCAGTGCATCTTACATCTGGAGACAAGCGGCGTGCGGCTCGTGTGCTGGAGCCGGGCCAGGGTTAAGCCCCAGTAGTCGGAGCTGGATCCCTGGTAGCACTCGTGATGGGAGGTCAGGCGCAATGAATGAGCCCTAGTAGTTTGAGAAGGAACACACCAGCACCTCTCCTGATGGGAGGTCAGGCGCAGTGAGCAGGAGGGCCCCCCTCGTGCTGGCAGCTCCGTTCCAGTGTTTGGCTGGGCTCCAGAAGATTAAAATAGAGCCTTAGACTGTCCCCTCGGCAGCACTGCCAGCCAGAGCCCTGACAATCCTGGGGTTGTACTCAAACGTGAGTCCCTCGGGAGCGTGGGCTTTACCTTAACAGCTGAGGCACTGAGTAGGTCGGAGCAGGCAGGGTTGTTGCTCTTGTGACTCAGACTTGAGGAAGAGAGGGATCAGGATGGAGCCACGAGAGAGCAGGGGATCAGGACCAAACTACAAGGCATAGAAGGGGGAAAGAAGCAAGTGTGCCCCAGAAGAAAGCCTGAAAAACATCCCTGTTCTGCTGTGGCTGGGTTCAAAGCACGTGTAGCTGTGTGAATCGGGTGTTCCACTGTTTGAGCCCAAGTTCTGATTTAGCTCCTTTCTGTGATCATTTCAGGAACAGAGAAGAGAAGTGAAGTGAAAAAAAAAAAAAAACAAAGCAACATTTTCCTTTCTCAAATATTTTAAAATGCAATATGGGAAAAGACAAAGGCCATGCAGGTTCTTGTGAAGAACCCCCACATAGGTGGAAAAATCTTCTGTGGTCCAGCAATGACCATGGCTCAGGGGAGCAGGAGCCTTGTTCCTGTGATGAAGGACCTCAACAAAATGCCCAGTTTTCGGAAGTGAAGGGCACTCCCAAGTACCACTAAAATCAGCAGCAGTGGCAGATGCTGCTGTTATACAGGGTGTTTCAGCTCTTACAGAATTATTTATCACCATTTAAGGCAGACATACTTGAAATATTTTGCTTCGGGATTTTAAAAAAGTGATAACAAAGAGTTCCAGACAAAACATTTTGGCATTGCCTTTTTCCTCCCTGAGAAATAAAATTTGGTTGAAATTTTGAAAGAATCTATTTTGAAAATATCACATTGATTCAGTAAAAAAAAAAAAAAAATGCTGACATCACCAAATTCAGTGATTTTGATATGTCAAGAAAAAACATGTATATCGACTGGTATTAAAGGCTGTTTGTCTTTAAATTTCTTTAACAAAAATTTGCTGCTTCATTTAATATTACTATTTCTGTGATTGAGTGTGTGTGTGTGAGCAGAGAGTGGATGATTCTAGGTGATTGTTTTTGGTATAATAAAGATGAACTGGACAGTGAGAATAAAAAGATATTACTCTCATAGGTAAGAAAAAGAAGTCCTACTGATTAATTGGGACCAATTATTTAAACCTTATAAATTAAAAACTTTAAGAAAATAGAGACACTTTTATAGCCTTTTGCTAAAAGATGTATTTGTTTGAAGAGAGGGGTTGAAAAAAGCAGTCTGGGGAGGAGAAGAGCAGCCTGGAGAAGAGAACAGTGGAGCTTATAAATGAAGATTTTTTTTGTGTGCTTTCAAAACAAACAAAATCCCCAAATAAAACCCAAAGCTTTTATTTAAAGACAGAATGAAAAAATAAGTTAATAGTTTGCTCAGAGAGATGAGAGTTTATATAGGTCAATACACTGGAGTGGAGCAGTGAAATGGGTATCTTGCTGTCAGAAGAGCGAGTCAGAAACATGCCCAGAAAAGTTTGTAACTTTGCAGTTGGTTGAAAAGCTTTTCAGTAAAACAGCAGAGAACACAGAGGCAGGTACAGAACAGCGCTGTCCTTCATGGCAGACGTGTTGGAAACGTCTGGGAGAACTGCACTGCTTACTCACTGATCTTCTGAGAGAAAGGAGAAATCTCAGCTCAGGGCAAGCAAAACATACAAACAACCAGGCTCCAAAAATGCATGGTACATGCAAAATGCACCAGAGGAACTGAAGCTCATGCACATAAAAATCCTGCTTTGTCCTGCAGTGTTTTCCCCAGTTAATTTCTTAGGTCACTGTACATGACTAATTACTTGCATTTGGTGGTTTGGTTTTTTGGTTTTTTTTTACTAACTTAGTAAACGCAGTACCAATCCTAACGCTCTGGAATTAAAAATCAAGATAGTGGAAATGACAGACATGTTTTATCTTACATTTTGAGAATGATTTTACTCTACTGCTTAACCCCGCACTGGCTGTGTTCTGGTTAAAATATTTTTCCACGGGTGAAAATATCCAGTGTTAGTCCAGTGGCACGCTGTTATTGTTGGAGCTTGCATTGAGTTGGGCTGGCACAGCTGAAATGCCATGGTCACCATGGGCATTGCCACATGTACCTGTGCACAGGCTGTGGATGGTGACGCTGGAAGGATGCTCACCAGGACATTGTGTCCCTGCTCTGCCACAAACTGTGTGACCTTGGCCATGCCACCTACTGCAGTTATGGCATCATCTCGCTGCTAAAACACATTTAGCAACCTGTCCATCTGTCAAAGCAGGCAAACTGTGACCCACAGCAGAACTCTTCCAGTTTGACCTCAGCATTCAAAACAGAGGCGTTCTTGTTTCCCTTGCTTACATGCAGCAACACAGTTCTACATTGCATTAGAAGTGTCTTGCTTTGCTTTTTTGTCTACAACAGTATGTGAAAAAAACCCTCCATTTCTGTTGTCTTTTATGGGAGGATATTTTCACCCACAAACCTGGAAGCCATGCCTATTTCATTCAGGTTTCTGAATTAAAATAAAAATTTGGAGACCAGATTTGAAAGCTTGGCCTTAGAAAAAGTAACTTTCCAGTAAAAATAAAGGAATTCAGGAAGAAACACAAACTACGTTCAGATTTCCAGGGATTGTAAAGTTCACATATGGGGATACTTGATGATGGTCAAACAGAATATTTTTTAAGAAATACTGTTTAAAGATTATGCACAAGTGCATGTGGTATTTAGGATCATGTGAGTGTACTCACCAGCATTTCTTTGCTAATGAGGGAGAAGACTTGAAGTGCCTAATTTTAAAAGATCACAGGAGTGGTAAGAATGCAAGAGCAATTCAAGTCTTCTAAATCTTGAAAGACCTGAGTTTCAATGATATTAGATCAAACAAAAAAATCTATGTTAAGAACATTTTTATGACAATGATTCACTCAAATAAACTTAAGCTTTCTTTTACCAACCCATCTTTTTTTTTTTTCTAAAATAGTATTAAATATCTGAAGTTATAAAAAATATTTGTAGTCCTGAAAATTATTTTTATTGTCTATTTTATGTACTATTCATGCCTCTTTCAGGAATTATTAAAGAAGCATGAGTCATACGGCACTCATTTACTCTTGGCTCGTGGCCATCCTCAATATATGTTTTGATTTTTTTCAAGCCATTCACAGGTACATATGCATGAAAATATCGTTGTGTCAGTCCCAAGCTCACAGTTAGCACAGCACACATTGTTCATTGAGATATTTACAAAGTTTTAGAGCACATAAAATTGTGCATTATTTTGTACCAAAATTGAAACTTTAACATACGCTTGGTTGCATATATAGAAACAAGGTACAATAAAAATCTGAACAAAGACAACCAATAAACAGCCAAATTGCTATGTACAAACAAGGCAGGAAGCAATTAAACACTGCCTCGCACATTTCACTTAAATGACTTTTTCTCGGAGGGGAAAAAACAAACAACCCCTCTTCCCCTCCCCCAAGTCCCCAATAACCCTATTAAGCCTTTGTTTTTATCAGCAAAATGACTGGAACTCCCATTTCATTCAGAAGGGGATTCATTTGCATAACATGGGTGAGAAATTTGGTCCCTTTTATAAGGTGAAACAGTGAATTATGCACTGAGGGCTTCCCCCAGTGCAACTGTTGTCACACAGCGTGGTGGGCTCACTCTCTGAGCCTGGCTCTAGCTATCCCTGTGACCTCCAGGGGAATCTTCTGAGATCAAACCCCTTTTGTCTTCCTTACACACATCATTTTTTATAGCAGCATAAGTGTGTTGTTTTCATGATGACTCCACTGGCCCAGGTCTCAGGTGACACGGCACAGCGTGTCAGGGTGTGCTGGTCTGTACCTGACCCAGCTTCAGTGGAACTACTCCTGATTTACACTGGTGCAAAAGAACCTGGAGTGAGGCCCAAGGACAACAGGACTGTGCCCAAACAGACCTTTACATAAAGTAAACCACAAAAAAATCTGTGCATTCAGTTTCAAATCTGCTAAATAAGTTACTACAGTTCACAGTACTAAGGTAGATTAGTGCCACACCAACTTCTCCAAGGTTAGATCAGCTTCACATAGATTTTCCAAGAAAGAAAATTAAAATAACAATAAACATAAAAAAGTTTGTTCCGAGTTTTTTGAAAAGCTACATAGGTGGTTTTCTGTAGCCTAGTGACAGCCAAGCTTAGTAACACATTTCCCTGTTCTGTGCTGACTGCTGTAAAGGCTGAATCTTGCCCAGGAGGCTGTGGTGTGAAAAGACTGAGGAAGGCATTGCTGCCTGGCTCTTACTCACCCCAAACCCCAGGCTGAGAACCAGCTGCTGGCTCAGAGCTCACAGACACCAGCACTGAGGAGAGGTGACCTCTCCAGCATCCAGCAGTGGTGGATGGGCTGCTCCAGAGCCCGATCAGATCCAGATGACCCCTCCTGTCTCTGCAGAGCTGTCTAAGCCAAGGGAGGGCTCTGGTGGCTGCTCCAGGGGGGGTGGGTGCCATGCTGGCCAGTCCCTGCTGCCAGCTCCAGTGTGCCAGGGTCTAGCTCGGGGAATGCTGCCTGGCCTTTCTGCAAAGAATATGGGGCCAACAGCTCCCCTTCTCACTTCTGGGCATGATTCAGCCTTGTGAAGTCCACTTCATGCAATCAAGAGATAAATTATACTTACAAATAAAGCATTCTAGTTTATGTTTGTGTGTAGTGGAAAAATCAGAGACTCAACCTGATGAAATCTCCATCGACTGAAAATTCAGGGCCTGTTTACTAAAAATACTTTTTGCTGATGGCAAAGTTCAACACCTTAGAGAAATTCAGAGAAAGTTTCCAAGCTGTGTACCCTATTTTCAAATACACTATACCCTTGTTGTTTGTAAGGCTGTATTGAAATTTCAGATAACAGTCACAAGCCATGCATTTAAACACCTTAAAAGAGTTGACCAGCAACTTAATGCATTTCTTTATACCAGGGAGAATTTAAAGATGCACCATTTCTTTCCAAAAGACATGAATATTCAGGATAAAATATTCCATCTCCCCTGTCCCCCTTTAATGCCTATATTTAAATGCATTATTTTATAGTTTTCTTTGTCTTACTATGTAAAAAATTCCAATTGTTCATTAGTCCCTAAAACAAAGTAAAAAATACAAGCATGGGAAATAAATGCTTGAGACACAGGTGTCTTGAGACAAACTGTCCATGTGCAGACTGCCTTCCTGTGAATGCAAGGAATTTTGAGTGTAAACCTTGCAGTTTACCTATATCTCACTTCCTACCAGCAGAAACAGGGAAGTTCGAGACCACTAAACAGGGTAGATTTTTTTTAATTTTATTTTATTTCTATGGAGTCATAATATTAAAGCACTATATTCTTTTCTAGCCAGTCCAAGTTATGGCTAGAAATAGGAGGGAGTGTGTTCAGCCCAGGAGAAAATATACTCCCTGAAAAATGCAGGACAGAAGTCCTGGTGCAAAATGGATGAGTAAGAGAGACCCAGAAGTTGCAAAGCCCCAGTACTCAGTGATGCACAGTGGGTACAGGCTCCTTTGGATGAACTGTCTGCTGGCCACTGAAGGTTTGGTGCAGGCTCTGAGCTGTGGCCCTGCCCAGCTCTGTGCAAGAATCCTTAGAGGGGCCCTTGAGCTTAGCCTGGAGGGAGAGTTCCCAGTAATTAAAGGTCTGGATTCCTAATTTTAATTTGATTCTGGATTGTGAGCTTTTACTCAGCTCTACTCAGAAGAGTCACTGGTGGAGATACTCTATGGAGTGGGGCTATGTGCTGGGCATTTTCCAGGATTCTTTTCAATTGCTGAAGTTGCTTGTGAAAAGTGTGTGTGATGTTCCTAAGAGAACTGCAGAAGAATTGTGATTTGTATTTTGGCAGTATTTGAAAGGCATTGCTTTCTACTATTTATCTCTGGGTGTTCATTACTGTTGTTTTAAGGAGACCCAAAATAGGTAGGGATAGCAGTTTTGAACAAAGAACATGTATTTTTACCTGAAGATAAGTCAGTGCTTTATAGCCAGAAGTATTTAAATCCAGATCTATCAATTAGTACTTTGACTTTTAAGGTTCATGGAAGAACCTCAGTCTGGAGGACACATCCCACTGGCCATCACCTAAACAGTACTTGCATAGCAAGGTTTAAATCAAGACAGGATAAATTTTGGCTGGTATTTGCACCTCCAGAGTCAAATTTTGTCTCAGTCCAAAGATTATGATGAAATCAAGGCCTTCCTACAAGTAAAGAATCCAGTCCTTTATTAGCTGGATTGCTTGACTGACTCTGGAAAGGTGCAGCAGCAGGAGCAGATAAGAGATTTTTATATCCTTACTCATCAGCAGTGTGTGTCTCTCTGCTGGAGATTTTGCTACTTCTTCTTTGCTGCTCCTCATTGTTCCTGATGAGCCAAAGCAAAATGAGGTGAACTTCATTTAAGAACATCTTGTTTTATCTCATGATTTCCTGCAAAAACATATGAGCTTAGTGTACAGTTATTTTATTCTTTAATAGTTTTATGGTGGTTTTCTTTAGAGGCAAAACAGACTAGGGGAGTCTGGGCGAGGTGTTGGCCATTGGAAAACTCAATTATTTTGGTTCTGCACAGGAGCACTACATTGTTTGTCTCTCCCTGGTGAAAAGCCTTCTGCTAATAAACAAAATCTAAAGTAACCAGCTGTGAGTGCCCTCAGTGACAGTCAGACATCTCTGCTTGGCTCTGTGGTGAGTCAGGCTTTCCCCATCTCCAGTTCCATACAATGTGTGCCCTTCTAGCTCAAATGGGTACTGACACTGCTGCTCCCCCTGCATCTTCTCACCCACAGGAATTTTTGGTGTGGGTCTCATCCAAACCCTGTGGGAGTGAATGGAAGTCTTTCCATCCTCACTTTGGATCAGGTAATGAATGAGTATTTTTGATGCAAGAAGTTAACTTCCTGCTCCCAAAAAGAGAAGTTACAAATGTAAATCCCTTATAGAAAATTTTTGCCCTTCCTATCACTCCAAAGACTCTTCTTGGCTTCCACATACTGACCAAGCATAAAATAGTGAATAACATTTATTTTTGAATTTATGGATTGAGTTCACAGGGATTTTAATAGCACTGGGGTTATGGAAGTGCTATTTTAATAAGGATCACAGATCATGGGCCCAAATCCTTACCTTTACCTCAAGGACTTGTAAACTCAACTATTTAACTCAAATCTCTTTATTGGGGGCCTTAGAATGTATCCACCTGGAGGCTGGAAAACCGAAAGGTAGAAGGCTGCACAAACACGGAGTGGGGGAATTTAACCAGCAGGAATGTAGCCTATAAAATTAAACTTCAAGAACTGTTTAAGAAAATTAAAGCTTGTGCAACAGCTGGGGTTTCTCTACACATTAGTTCATTTCTTGGTGACTCCAGTGTTATGGTTCTTATTAATACAGATTTCATTTTTGAGATCATCTTCTGTAGTGCTCCAAGGCTTGTTGTGGTTGCAAAGGACAAAATCCTGACTCACTGTAATTTGCCTTTACACAATACAGCAAGATCCCAACCTCTTTATGATATTAGTATTTTTTTGGGGCTCAAAGAAAAAAATCTTAGACTGCACCCCAAACTTGTCTAATTTGAATTGCCAGAATATCCCAGCTTCAGACATGGTGATCAAATACCCCTGGAGTTTATGGTGAATATTCAGGAATAAAAATAAAAGTGTTTCTTTCCAATGGGTGTGTCAGAGTGATGCCAACACAACAAAATGTGCTCTTGTGTGGTGGGGAGAATAAAAGAAAAACTTTGCTTCAATTTCACATAGACCCTGCATATTATTTGTCTAGAACCTGGCCTCATTCTGCCTGCTCTTGACCTCAAAGGTTCATCTCCTGAGCTTTTAAAATAACTTGCTACTTTAATAATTTGAAATCTAAACTCCTGAAAAAACAATTGTGATAATTATGTCAGACTCTGACAGCATTCAGAGATGGTGTTCATTACATTTTCTAGATATTGGAAGAATTTTCATTTCTTTAAGTGGCTAGAAAATCTGGGTTATCTGTGTTACTAGACCAGTTAGCATTTCAGTTATATCCAACCTAAATCCATTCAAGAAAAGCTGAAAGGTAGAAAAAAATGAGGGAGATGGTGGGAAACAGGTTAATAGAGTTGTAGGACACAGTCCTAACATAAGGACATCGAGGATGTTACAACCTCTGCTAACTTGCAGGCAGAACAACTCATGCTTAAAATTTTGCATGCTCAGAGAAACATGGAAGTAAAGAGACCTGTGAAACCTGATTACTCAATTGCACATTGTTATGTGGTGGCTGTTATGACTCTACCTGCAAAGCTGCAGACACCAGTAATAATAATGCTCACTTCATGACAGATGATACCTCTGTGAGACCAGAAATCTGGTGATAAAGTCAAAAGATTAGGTTTCTTTAGAGTGGCACAAGTTGCCATTTCAGGAGCTGGATTTTTCCCAGTGGTTTTGAAAGTATGGCCTTTATAATCACAACGCTCATTTCTCATGTGGAGTGGTGGGAAGCAGTGCAGGATTCTGGGGTTAAAGGGTGCTGCTGAAAACTTCTGGGACAGGAGAACCCGACTGCTCCTCTGGACCCGTGATCTGTTGCATAGCACTGTGCACATCCCTGTGTTCTACAGACCCCGTGCTCCTCACCCAGGACTTGCCCTCTTCATCCAGAAATGTTGTTTCATAAGCCTCCACATGTATCCTATGGACATCCTGCCTTGGTTCCTCATACTTGCCTTTCCCATTCTCTGGAAGGCTGGATGCATGAGGCACGAAAGAGCTCCGAGACCCATCGATGGGAATCTTCACCTGCTCGCTGGAGGTAGGTTCTTGAGACAGGTCTGGAGACCTCATGAGATGCTGGGTGTAGACACCTTCTGACAGAGAGCCCTCCTGAGTCTCGCTGTGCACGCGCAGCCAGCGGTGCTGCCGGCTGAAGTAGTTGTAGTGTTGGTGTTTCCCCAGCTTTTTTTTCCCTAAAAAGCCCAGTGGCTGCTTGGAGCTGGAGAACTTGTCCGTGCTTTTCGGCGTAAGCCCTGACATTGTCAGGCTGCCCATCTGCTCTGTGCAACATTCAGCACTGGTGTCCAAGGCACCACACTCTGTCAGGCCTTCCCTCAGCGCCAGGCAGGGCTTCATGTCGTGGGCTTGGAGCACGTTGGGTGCACTGCCACCCAGGCCACTGCCAGCCTGCTGGGAGATGTCCTGGGATGAGGAGTAGATCAGGTCCAGCTCCCTGGGGCTCAGCGCGTCGCTGGAGTCGTAGTCGCTGTCGGTTGGGAGGAACACCTCGGAGCAGCCTTCTTCATCCGAGCAGGGCTGGGAGTCTGCAAAGAGAACTGCTTAACACTCACAAGACAAGCTCAGCAGAGAAATGGCTTAACTGTCATTTATGTGGGGTTTTTGTCTCTATTTTGAATCTCCAGTGCTGGAAATGCACGTGTGTTTCCTGTGTGGAATTGCCACGAGCCGAGGTGACAGCAAAGGCAGTCAGGGAGGATTTATCAGGGAGGAGTTACAGATGTGTTAGACAGGGAGGGGCAGAATTAGGCAAATCAGAAAGAATTAATTTATTATGTTAAAGAGAAGAAAAAAAATTGAATTTGATTTGGGATTAAGTTCTCAGAGAATCTGTTTTCTTTTATCTTGCTTTCACTAAATTTTATAGACATGGAGATTTGTGAGAGAGAAAATCTCTAATCCAGGTTCTGTTTTTATTAAAGATGTCAGTTAAGTTATTCTAGATTTATATCTGTTGAACAGTGAGCAGGGTGCAACTATAAATGTGGTAAAAGGCTCAAGGCACAACATGGAGGCTGATAAATAAAAACTGCCCTTTTGGCCATCAGGTGCATCATGTGTTCAAATCCGAAACAGACACATGTAATTCAAATGCAAATTTGTGGACCAAATCTCACACTGGCAGTGAAATTGCTGCTGTCTTTTGACAGCAATTATCTTATTATCAGTAAGATAATAAATAGTGGCATGTGGGATAGAACAGGTTGATGCTCCATTGCCCTGGATAGTTTATCTTAGATTCCAGGAATTAAACATCGATTTTATACGGTGCTGACTGTTCACTTGCAGCTTGTGAAAATGCCATAGAGCCCAGCACTAATGAACCCAGGGTGTGCAGGACAAGATAAAGCTGAAGTTTGCACTCTGCCAGAGCTAAGGATTATTCTGTATTCATGGTCTGTAAAACAGGGGGAAAACAGCTCAGGGAGAGGTGCTGAGAAAGAACACCACTGTATAATGGAGTGGAGCAAAGCACCATCCCCTTCAGGTTTCTTTTCTGTTAACCTCATAAAATCTAATCAGGATAGATTATTAATTTTCCTTAACTGTATAAAATTGCCAATTTGAAAAAAACCCACATTATTATTACTATAATGGTCATGGCAGTTGTTTAATGCAGCATCTGTTGCTTTTTGTTTCTACTGTTTCATTTACTTGTTGCTTAAAGACAGCTCAGCAGAATGATGGTTTATTTTTTCCTCCAAAGTCCTTATTCTCCTAGCAAAATGGGTGTTGCTGTTTCATTTGCTTCGTCTTTATTTGTTGTGATCCATTTGTTTCCTCAGTTTAATTATCTGGCTATGCAGAGAAGTAATAATGCTCAGTGAGGTGGGTACTTATTTGTGTAATTCAAAATACTTCTCCAAAACACTGAGAACCCTGAGAGGTGTGTGCAAACTGCTGTTAAACTGGACTGTTAGCACTAAAAGTTGCTCTATCAAAACAAAGCAAGAGGGGCATGAGAAATAATCACTGCAAAGCAGAGGAACACTCAAAGCTTGGAAAGGAAATGGCTGTAGTACCTGAGAAACAGAAGGTGGCAAACAGAAACTGTGGGAAAATTTGATTTAGATTCTGTCAAATGAATGAAAACTGAGGGGAAGAAAAATAGATTCATGAGTGATGAGAATGGGTCAATAGCTTTTGCTAGCAACTCATGTCTCATCAGTCTAATAAAACTCTGAACATGTGTACAATTAATTCACAGCCATTGTCAGAGCTCTGAAGAGCTTTTGATAATGTTCTTTACCACAGGCTCTGCAGCTGTAATTGAGACAAAGAGAAAGCTTCCTCCACATAAAAGAGCAGACTGTTGGTGTAGACAAAAAAATGAAGCAAGCAGCTTTCACCATGGATGGATTTTACTGAAATTCTGGACATCATGGGGAAGCCAGTGATAGCACTTGTCCCTTCCAACCTGTTCATTAAATGATCTGGAACAGTGAGGTGACAAAGTTGGCTGATGATGAGCAGTTATTCTGAGTAGCTGAAAGTAAAAAATGATTGTAAAGATTATAGAAGGCTCTCAGGATACTGAGTGGCAAATGATTGGTAAAATGATTGTTAAAATACCTTGACAAGTATGGGAAAAAATTACTCCTTTTATAAAAAGACATATAAGACTGTTATAATTAAAAGTGAGTTCAAAGAGTGAACAAAGAAAAGTTCTCTTACCGCTCACAGCTTTTCTCCTCTGGATTCTAGGCTCAGGGGAAGGGGGAGGTGAAGGAAGACAGTCTAGATGTGAAGAGGTGGAGCTCATTTTCTTTTGAGAGTGTTCTCCTGAAAGATCCACAAGCTTCTTTATGGGCAGGCCTGCTGCTGGCTGCTTGTATCTTGCATACTGCAGTGCTTCTGTGATCCATCTCATGTCCCTCCAGATCTCATCAATTTGCTGTGGAGAAAACAATAGTGGCAAAATACAGTTAAGTCTGAGTATTAATTCTACCTAAGTGTGTACTTTTTCAAGTGCCCAAGTAAGTCTGTAGTGACTGCCAAGAGAGAGCATCAGGATCCCCCAAAAGAACATTCAGACTGAGGTGGTCTGAACTGATTTTGATTAAGAGGTACCTCAACTAATGTGTAACTACAAGTTACACATTACACATGAGTTACAAGGGGTGAATCCAGACCTAAAGTCTGACATGGAAAGAAAATGAAAATTGTATTTTGGTGGAGTAAAAATTTGATCAGTTTGTAGCACACCAGGAAGTTGGTGTGATTCTGTACTGGAATGGAAGTGGGATTTCTGGAGCACCTTTGCAAACCCAGGTCAAAGCAATTGCTCAGGTCAGACCTCATTTAACAAAGAACATAGACATGCCTGGATACATAAATGGAGGGCAGAAGCACAGATATGAGCCAAACTGCAGTTTCTCCCTTACCATTTTAGTCTGCATACATTTTAAAAGTATAAATCCACACAAAAGCAGTTCTAACACATGCCTGTTGATGGCAATAAGAGACAAGTGCCTAAATCAAGATCAGGATGTAGATTCAAGTATCTCTGCAGAGAGGAAAGATGCTGTTTAATGTGGGTCTGAAGAGTGCTTTGATAATGGAACACTTTCAACATCTTCTAACATCATCTTCAAGCCATTCAAGATCTTTGATGCCTGAGCAAATGTTGCAACCATCAAAGGAGAGTAGCTGTGAGTAAATACCCTCCTGCTGCAGTGTCCTTTCTAGAGCTTCCCTCTCACTTTTCCTACTGAAGGTTCTGAATTTCAAGTGAGCCTTCCTATTAATATTGCAGTGTTTGAGGGAAGCTGCTTTGCAGTTACACAAGCTACATTCTGCAAGAATGCAGAGAGAGTTCTGGGTCAGTAATGGAGTGGGAAAAGTGAGGGGTACTCTGTGCAATGACAATTGTCTGACAGGGGAGTGCCAGAGGGATCAGAGAGTGCCAGAGGGATCACAGAGCCTGCAGACTGGTATTTGAAGACAACTTCTCTTAGCTGGAGATACTTCACAAGATGCATATTCAAAGTGTGAAATTTTCTACCAAGGGATACTGTAGGTGCCAGATTTGCTGGAGTAGTTCCTGATGAGCCGTGTTGGAGGCAGGATAGCTGGGCAGCTGGATCTTGGTTTTGACCTAGTATGGCCATTTTTATGTAAAGGTGAAATCCCGACTCCAATGATGTCAGTGCAAGCCTTGCCACTGAGTTAATTTGAGCTAAGAATATACATCAATAAGAATAGCAAATGGTTCAGAGATTAATTCATAATCCTGCATAATTTCAAGACTTCAGTGTAGCTCCATGAAGGGAATTCCAGTTAACAAACATCTCACCTATTTGATTTTAGGGATTTTATACATCCTTTCTGTGATCCTCCCTCAACCCCAAACAAGAACCATCCTGCATGCAGTATATTAAAATGCAAATCCTGTTGGTTTTCCCCCTGGTGCTGTTCTGCAGGACATTGTAATGAATTGCGGTTCTTTCACAATTTAGGAACATTTGAAACATTACATGATATAAATTACAGCTTAACTTCAGTTTTAGCTTCAGTGTCTGTAGATTTCTTTCCTTTCTCTGTAACATCCTGGTAAAAACTTCAAGTACCTTATATTCTGGTTGGGGGTTTTTTCAATAATTTTTACTTTTCAGTTGCCCTCTGACTCCTTTTCAGAATTGCATTTACATAGGCTCCCTTGCTCTTTACAATGTTTGGTTTGTGTAGTGACTTCAGCACTGTCTTAGATCTGGGATCACACAAATGCTCTTGCGGTTTCGTGGTCACCACTGAAGATTGTGGTATGTGGTGGGCAGAGATATTTTTGCCAATAGGTGGAATACAGCTGGTTTTCATTTGAGAGGAAACCTGACAAGCCTAATACACTGTCACAATAATTCAGCACAAAACACTGAAGTTTAAAATGTTCTGCCATATTTTCCCAGCATAGATATGTGACTCAAACACTTCAGAGAAGAGGAGCACAGAATTGTCTATACAGTACCTGCATATTAATATACAAATGCTCGGGTTTGATGTGAAGGATAAAAATTTTCCAAATTCTCCTGCAGACTGCAAGAAAGCTAGATTTTCTGAGTGTGAGAAGGGGATGTGACTGAGAGTGAAAGTACAATGGAGCTTTCCTCTCTGCCCTGCTGCAGGTTGCCAAAAGCTCCAAGTGGACAAGGCAAAGGGGGTCTGAATGCAGAACAAAGAGAAATAGAAATATTATCCTTTTGCTCATAACTATGGAGGGCCAAACATCTTCTCAATGGGATAAATTGTGCCCCTATTCCAACAGAAGATAGCTTGAATATTAAGAATATAAAGCTGTAAAGTTATTGGCATCTCTCTTGTAGAAAGACAGGTCAAGCATGCCCATAGATACACTCTGCAAAAGTCATGAGCTTTATCTATAAATAACCAGTTGCCAAAATCCTTTGCAAAAGGACAGGCTTTGCTATGTTGCACGATGGAGTGTAGTTCAGGCAGCCCTGAGTTGAGTAGGTAAAGTCTTGATTTGGGAACAGCAGAGGAAAATCAGGATGAAGGACAGAGAATAAGCAAATTGGACAAGTATGGTAAGACTGGTGATCCTCCTGCACTGAGGCACTGAAGCAGGGCCAGTGCATGGTGCTGGCCAGGCTCACAGCTGCTTGTGGGGCCAGCTTGAGATCTGAAATGCAGAGCTGTGTTTCTGAGTGTGATATTGTTGGTGGAGATTGTCTCCACAGCCTAGTCTGAATTTTCATTTTTATTTTTTTAATTGCCACATTATCACGGTGAAAAATGTGCCCAGTTCATACAGACAAAGAAAAACTCTTACACAAATGAATGCCCAGACATGGTGCTAGCTTACCTCACGTTAGATGGGAGGGAGTTTTACAAGCAGACTGACACATTTCTTTATAACAGTCTAGTATAACTGTCATTTGATTTTACCCGTAAAAATCCTTCTATAAAAGCAACAACTAAGGAAAGCATGTTCTGGGTTTGAATTTCATAAAAACAGAATTGCACTTTTGATACAACTGCTCCTTTTATGATGTCTGTGAATAATTCTCCATTTAGATTTCAAATTACAGCCCCATGCAATTTTTAAGAAAGCCACCTTAAAATCTCCTTGGAATAGTCAGAAACAGACTATTACCTGTATGTAGTCTATAACTTGCTGGTGTCTTTGTTTGGCTGCAGCGACTTCACTGTCTGAAATTGCTTCCCTCAGGGACTGCTGGGTTTTCAGAGAGTCCAGCTCTATGACAGCAGAAAGGCGGCAATACAGGCTTATAAATTTTTCCTTGTAACAGCAAAAATGAACTGTGAAAAGACCAAGTGCAAAGGAAAATTGTTACATTCTGGTTATGAAATATGAAATCCTTAGCTTTCAGAACACAAATTTTATTAAATATAGTAACTAACTCTGAATGGGTTTCTTTAAGCTAGAAATAAATAATACAGGCTTCAGTTCTCCTCTCATTTACACTGGATTTACTCTGTAACTTCACTGATTTCAAAAGAGTCATTTCTAATTATATCTAAGTGAAGGGATAATCAGGTCCTTAGTATGCAGCTCCAGAGGCTATCTTGCCCTTGACAGCTTTAATCAGAAAGGCTATTTCTGAAGCTTTTATAGCTCATCATTTCTTTTATCAAGAAAGTAGTGACATGGCTGGAAAATGAAACTCATATTTTATTTTATTTTTTAATTGAGTGTTTCAGAACGAAAGGATCATTTTGAAGGCTGATAACTTTCTCCTGGGCTATGCTGGCTTCAATCAGGAACTTCAGTGTAAATGACTCAGCAGGAAAAGCATTGCAATCTTATCACAATTTGGGGAAAATAATTAAAACTCTTTTAGGTGCTACCACACATCATCCTCTGAACTCTCCCGCAGAAGGGTAACACAGCAAGTTCAGACGTGACCTCTTGCTCTGTGTATTTTGACTTTGGAGCAGCACAGAACTATCCAAGCTTTACCAGAGGTAACAGAGACACAACAGCTACAGTGCCATGGAGCTCTGCAGATGTTAATTTACCTGGTGTGTCAAAGCTGCATTATTCCAGAACCTGCCACTGCTCAGGCAAAACTGAGCAGTTACCTCTCCAAATGGCAGTGCAGACATACTGAAACTTGCTGAGAGAGAGCAAGTTTTCAGAAATACTCCCCCATTCATTGGTGCTGCAGTAAATGCAAACACACAGCATGATCTTGTTAGAGCAGCGAGTGCCAGTCGGATTTACTGCTGCTGCTCTTCTGGACTGGGGCAGGGCATTTTTCACAGAGTCCCAGGTGCAAAATGCATATATTCTTCTCATAGTAAATATTAAAAAAAAAAAGGAAAAAAGAAA
>VWYO01017329.1:37840-61648 GCA_013400275.1 Rhadina sibilatrix
GGGGGTGGGGGGTGGTGGTGGTGGCTAAATGTGGGTTCATGTCACTACATAAAATAAAGATTTAAAGCTGCAATGTTCCACATTAAAACAACACACACAGGCACAACCCCCCTGAAAACAACATTTATGTTTCTTATTAGGCAGAAAATGATCACATGCCATGTGCTTTTCAAGATTATGATTGCATAATTATGTGAAAACATGAAAATGGATTCAATTAAAAACCTTTAAGATTCAATTTAGGGTTGGTTAAGAGAAATATGCAGCTCTCCCTCAACACAGCACTGAAAAGGTTTAACAAGTGCTGCAGCAAGAGAAAATGGCCCAGGCAGAAGTGGTCTGAGGCTGCTGCTCAGAACTGCTGTGTGCAGCACTGCCTTCTGCCCTGGCTGTGCCCCAGTGCCACTGTCCCTGCTCCTGGTTACCACAAAAATAATAAAAATACATAAATAAATCTGTGGAATTAAAAATGCAATTCATTAACATAAAAGTTTGGTGCTGAGCCATCAGGCCATTTGCATCTGTGTTTAACTGCAAGGTCATGTTGATGTCTGTCTCTCAGGCACAATAGATGAGCTCAGATGCTTGGCTGAGCTGCAGCCTCAGGAACATACTGCACAGTGATTTCAATATTTTAGTCTCTAACTCTAAAAGAAAAAAAGAAGTTGCACAAAAGGTATAACCTCCAAGCAAATGCAGCAACATAGAGACCTGTACAGAGCCCTATTGAATTAGAGTGACTGACCACAAGGCAGCACACCATCTGTCTTAATTTTGGATTTACTTGAGTCTTACTTGGCTCTTCCCAGGCTAGAAGGTGAAGCACTGATGGATTCCTTTTTAAAAGCAAAGCCTAAACCTTTCAAAATCAAGAAATGTAGAACCAGATTAATTTATTTTAAGACCACATCTTTCTAGCTGCACAAACAGACCTTGAAGTGAATATAAAGTTGATTTACTTCTACTTTAAGACCTCTTTACCCTTGCAGACCAAAATAAAGTGGAATTCATGGAAACAAGAAACAAACTTCTTAGCTTATTTTTTCATGGGTCTTTCACATCAGAGATTATTCTCCATGACTTTATTTATTCACATATGCATGTCTTGTGCCTACATGTAAAGCCAGAAGCCAGACACCTCTCCTCACCCACAGCAATCTGGAGGTCTGGGACTTTGTGTTTTAGAAGGGGTACATTCATCTGTGTGCAAAAAACAGCAAAATGCTGTGTCTTTACCAGGCCTTTCCCACAGCCTCACTCGAAGCCTCCCAGAAAACTGTCACTTGCTGTGCTTGCCTGCAAAAATGCCTCTTTTTCTTTGTCAGCTTGGTAAAGGCACTCAAAACTACTACTCTCACGAAAAAGTGCTTATTTGCACCTGCCTGAAGTTGCACAAATAAGGTAAAAGATGAAAAAAATATGAGGGAGTGGAAATTTGTCTCCTAATCCTTGAATGCTCACGTGTCCAGGACAAGAATGTTTTACTAAAGATGTTCCCCCTTAGAATAAAGGAATACAAAACTTCTCTGCTTTGCTTTTCTTGCAACCCTGACATTGAATTCCCTACTTTTCAGTGAGACAATTTGTAGCTTCTCGTTGCATTCTTAAGAACGGGGTTTGAAAAAGGTGCTAAATCCCACAGAGGCAAATACCTGATGCAGAGGTAGATTGATCTGTTTGAGGAGAGCTTTCACTGCTGTCTGGAGCTCATGCAAGAACAATTGAGTAGGGCAGTCTGAAGTATGATCCATACTTTCCACGGATTCTGAGCCAGAAAGGGTTTGGATCCATTCCCACTCATCTCTGTATGTTGAGTCAAGTTAAAATTAGAAATATAACAACAGTTCAAGGCATAAGCAGGAATTCGGTGTATGTGCATTTGGGATCTGTTGATCGTTTAATCCTCATGTACCAAAACATTCTAAACTTGTGCAATCTTGATTGAACTTTGAAAAGTTTTATTTTTCTAACAGATGTACATCAGGCTGAACATTCCTCTGGAAGTCCAACTGTCTTTGAAATAATTTCACTAAGGCTTCTCACTTCAGGTTTTCTCTTTCACCTTCTTCATTCCCTGTCTATCACAATATTTTAAAAAACATACTTTGGAAATTGCTACAACTAGCAGGAAGTTTGATCTCTGTGAAGGACTATCTTCTATTCACTGCCTAAGAACTTCCTGCTTTCCTCCAAATGTCTCTATTTGAGACCTGAGAAACATGGGAATCATAGTTCTGGATCCAATCCTTAATTCACCCTGCCCAGTAGTCAGTCTTGAATAGCAGCCAGCATCAAACATTAAAAAAAAAAAAAAAAAAAGAATGTACAGGAAACCCCACTACAAGACAAGTAATATTTGTGGTATAATCTGTTCCTAAATAAAGATCTGATCTTAAACTTCAAGAGTCAGGGATTGTTATGAACTCTGAAATATTAGTCTTTATATTCCTTCCAACACTGTTGTTAGTATTCACAACTACGTTCTGGATATCTGTGCTGTCTACATAAATATCTCGTTCCTTTTTCCTCATGCACAATTCTCAGTTGGTTGCTGAAATGATGTGGGTTTAAGAAGCTCCAGAAAAAGATCAATAAAATGTGTTGCCCACTGGGCAAGGACCAGGCAGTACAAACAGGGCCCTTGCCAATAGATAAGGGAAAAAGTGGACAAGGGGAAAATGGCTTTCCCAGAGCACAGCAGTTTGCTGGCTGGTTGCATTTATAAATATGGTTTTCAATTGCTGTGTGCTTGCTGTGGTTTAGGGTGAAAAAAACAGATATCACACAAGAGAATAAACAGAAAAATTCCCCACACCAGCACCCCATAGTCAGTGAAAATCCATGGAAAGGGTGGCACTGAATCCACTGAAGGCTGAGTCAGGGCTGCAGGCTACGATCTTCTGAACAGGTCATTACCCCTGTGCAGAATTGGAATAACCATGGAATACCATCCTTAGAAACCAATGGGCCCTATCTGTGTGTTCTGGTCTTCAGGCTGCTGGGCAAACTCAGGTGAACCTGTTGAGCTGGGAAAACTCAGGTGCCATCTCTGGGATGGCACACACTGGAGCCAAACCCTTCTGCCACACACCAGAGCCAAACCGTGCTGCCACCTACAATTTTGCAATTGCAGAATTGCTTTGGCATTAACACTTGATCAATTGTTTTAAACTTAAAACAACTGTTCTCTCTCTCTCTCTGTAAGTATATTGACATATTCACTTACTTGGAGACGTTGCTGTTGTCTCGGATTTTGACGTGACACAGGACATTGGGCAGCTTCTGCAACACAAGCACTTTGATCTGATCCACAGAGCTGCAGAGTTTAAGGTAACCCAGGTACAAGCCAGGAGGGAGGCGCTGCTGACTTCGTTTGTGATAGGAAAGTATGTCCTGTTTTAAGAGAAACAGTCCTACATAAAAATCTCATCTTTTTTTCCACATAAGCAGAAGAGTTTGGGAGCAAAAAGCAACAGAAGTTTTTACGGCCATCGTTCCCAATTCAAAAAGCATTTAGGCACATGCTTAAGCATATGAATAATCTCTGGTAGTTTGGGTGCACTTTGACAACTTCTCACTTAAAGCCATACACAGGATCTCTAAGGTCTCCATGTCATGAAGGAATTGGCTCTGACAATCTGAGGTTTCAATCTTTTGCAACTGCGGTGTTTAAACTGGCTTAAACAACCCCCACCTCTGCTCCAGTCTGATCATTTCAGTGGTGAGCTGGGTCAGGGAACTGATTCCTCTGAAAAACAACTTGGGAAAAGGAGCAGTTGTTTTTCAGCTGAGCAGTTCCCTGGTTTGGGTTTGGTTCGTGGCTACACAGAGGGAGCAGAGCAGCACTGGGGAAGAGCTGGGAGAGAGGGGCTGCAGGAGCCAGGACTGTCCCCAAGGAGATCCCAGCCCACATCTCTCCAAAACCTGCTCTGTATCACCTGCTGTCAACAGGAAGATCTCTGTCAGCATGGGGGTTGGTAGTTTGCAAAATTGAATTAGTGGCAGCATTTTCTGAACAAATATCTTTATCAACAAATAGAGCTTAGAAGAAATTAGTATTGATGGTGAATTTGCTGAGGCCAGGAGACATTCTTAGGGCTGTGTAAAGCAGTTCTCCAAAATTACCTGAAAAATGATGTCTGCTGCCATCCATCCTGAGGAATGTGTGCTTCTGCAGTGGGTGAGGATTAAGACACCTGGCCCTATGCCTTTACTCTTGGAACCATCAAATTATCTGCCAGTGCTATGCTTGGCTCTGACCAGTGCAATTAGACCCTCATTTTCACAAGCACTTCATGAACAAAATACCCACTCGATGATTAAACAAGTAACAGAAGAAAGGGTGGGCATTAGATAGGAATGTGTAAACCATTAGGGGAACATTTTTTCCACTAGGATCTCTGTGGAAATCTGATCAGGCCTGTATTTTGCTTTTCCTAATATAAAACTTTTGCCCAGATTGACAATTTTCTGCACCTTTAACACATTGTAATACATTAAATCTAGCATAGATCAGGTAAGTTTTATTGTCTTTTGGAAATTTTTTAACATTCCTAAAACCTGGTAACATATATTTTGATTGCCTGTCACTTCCCGGTATGAAAAGCAGAGTCTGTGCCCAAGAAAGTGCCTCTAATTCAAAAATTAACCACAGCAGCCATCATCTCATGGACAGTGTTAAAGAAGGAACCAAGACAATGATTTGTCTTGTATTTTGGGTAACTGTGCAACAGTTTTAGGGAGACTGGCTGCTGTTACCTACAGAAAGCATGCATTAATCTTAACATGAGCTGTCTCTATTTAATGTGAGTTCAGAGATAATTCTTGAAGGGCTGAACCCCCATGGCTCTCAGGGATGGTAACTGAGCTGAGTGTGCCAAGCAGCTTCTGAGATCAGTCCTTACCTTGGCATTTTTCTAATTGCAAGTCCATGAGCGTGTGATGCAGAAATTAAAGAAGGGTTGTGGTCAGTAAAGGATTCTTTAGCAGCTATACCAGGCTCCAAGGAACCCTGAACCCCACAGAACAAGTTTATTAAACAGAACACTAAAGTTTAAAACCTAGATTTAGTTTTCAAGGTTGGATGGAAAAATCTTGGGGAGTGTAGAAATTCTCAGTGTCTGTAGAGGTGCTTAAGGACATCCCAGAGAATTTTAAAGCTTTTTTATATCCCTCACTACAAAATTCCATAGCCTGGTTTCCCGAAATCGATAGAAACTACTATTCTCTGCTAGGACTTTGAAGTAATTTCTTTAGAATCTCATGGATATTTTGCATATTAAGGATCTGATCCCAGACCCACTGGAAGTAATATAAGTCCGTGCTCTCAATGGGAGCCTTGCCATTAATTTTATTGGGCACTGGACTAAGGCCTAAAATTCTACAAGACGCTTCCAAAAATCAGGGCTCTGGCACAGGCTTTACAAAAGCAAATAACACACAGTAAGAGAAGCAAAGCACTACCTGGATTGTTATAAGCAAGATGTCTAATGCTGTTGGCTCCTCTGGAGTTGAAAGGGATTTCCTCTGGCTTTGTAGTTTGGATATCTGCATCCATTTGCCATTAAAAAATGAGTACAGACTCTCCACTTCTCTTACAGTAACTATCAGCATATTGCCATGTCGATCCTTGATTGGCTCATAAAAAACTCTGCCTAAATTGTGAGTCCCCAGCAAATTCTAGAAAACAAATATAAAATGAAAGTTATTTATTACATATCAGGAGAGTATTGTTTGAAACATAACTTTGTGTTCATTGACATCAGTCCCATTGACTTCACTAAGAATGAGACACACTGTGTTTCTCAAACTCTTGCCTTACAGTCATATCATTTAGTGACAAAAGGAAATATTTTTCCTTAGGTTGTGTTTGTGGGTTGAGTTGTGGATCCTTTGATGCATTTGGTCCAGTAGTGTGTACTCCTATGTTTAATGGAGAACATCAGAAAGACTATTACAACCCAAAGCCTTTGTAAAAGGCAAATTAATTCACCTATTTACTGCAAAGAAATTTACTTATTTGGGCCAAACCTTCCGGTTTTGCCCAGTCATGTAAAGATGAAGGATGCAATTTTTGAAAGCACTCATTGGTCTGCTGGTGATTCCTTTGATTTGAACTTTCTTAAGAGCTGAGTGCTTATCTGAACCTTTCCAGGATCAAATGTCAGAGGTCGTAGAAAATTCGTCCTCTTTCCCCAAATCATTCATAACAGACACTTTAAATACTTTTTGCTATGTTTATTAACTATAATCTCCATTCTCTGTTCTCCATTTTAAAATTATTCAGATTGTTTTCAGCAACAAAAGCAAGAGACCCTCATGTTTGTGCTGAATGTAAATAATTCTAGAGCTGAACTGTGGAGTGTGTTTGTGAAGCACAGGATTTGAAGAGGCACCAACCCTTTTACTTCAGATACCAAGAATGTGCTAGACAAAACAGGCAGAAACTAACAAAGGCAAAACTCCCAAGGCAAAGCTCTCCAGGAAAATATGTGAGGATTAAAGAAAAGTAATTTTAAAAGACTCCACATAAAATACATATTTTGGTTAAAATCCCTTTCCTCACACAGTAAGGCATCTGCTTATAGGTGCAAACACACTCAATCCAGTGACCAGCCACTGACGAGATTCCCAGATGTCTTCAAGAAAAATGCCTAACATTTAAAATATGCTCATTACTTTGTGATTTTTCAAGAGATCTACAGTAAACTGTATAGGGAGAAGGGTAGTCTAAAATGAAATCTTGAATTCACAATGAAGCACATTGTATCTTTAAGGAAGTGCTGTACGTTAACTTAATGACATTGTAAACTGATAGATTATTCTGTAATTAATTATCTGCACTTAGCAGGCAATATTTACCTATCAACTTTAATATTATTAAATTGTTTATAAACTCTCAGTAGTCAGCACAGTGCCTGGGTTTGGGTGGCATAAGTTGTCTATTTTAGCTTTGTGCCTCTCTTTCCAGGGCAGACTGTTGGAGTCTATATAGCCCCTCTCCTCTGCCTTTTTAAACTGTTCTGCCTTTTGGGGTTTGTCTCCTTCTCTGACTCTGGGTGTCCTGAGTGTCCATTTTGTGCTAATCCCTGTGTCTCCAGCTGGGACAGATCCTGGCAGTAGTCCTTAGCCATCTAATTGTCATATTAATCACTGCAGCACATGAACGTGCCCAGATGAAAACAAACAGTTCTTTACTGTCACTGTGTTGTGAATGACATTACAGCACAGGGAATGGGGGACCTACTAATATCAATATGGGACTGATTCATACCCTAAAAAAGTTTTGTGTCTGCTTAGCTTGTTACCCCATCACTTGTGCTTTGTTTGCTTTAGTTGTCTGGTGGTAACAACGGCCAAATTTGCAGTCCCTGTTGTCTCTGAACCTACTGATCTATCCCTGAGCAGCTGTGTCATCACTGATCTTTTCCATTCTGCCCTAAATTCCTGTGGAGTCAGTCTATTAACTGCCTCAGTAAAAAGTATTCAAGCATATAAACTTTATTGAGATCCTTCCACTGGTGGATCCCATCAGGCCACACACTGTTAGAGGCTGGCAGCTGGGTGACAATCCCTGTGTTCCTCAGGGACCAAGCAAACAGAACAGACATTGAGGGCAACAAATTTGGCAAAACTTCAGCAAGGCAATGCACCAGATGGGCACATTTGCTGTGTCTCTGTGTTTCAAGCTCTGCACTTTGCAGCTCTGGTAGCAAATAAGAGCACGATGCACTGGCAACGTTGGGTATCTCCCAGTGCAGTTTGCAGCTAGAGGGGATCTGCACAGGGGGGATGGACCCCAGCTAACCAAATGTGTGCTACCTGAGCTGAGCCAACCCCACCAGGGGAAGATTCAGCAGACATAGTGAAAACTTTCTCCAGTGGCAGCTCAAAGGACTGACAAGCAGCTGCTGCCTAACACAGGTGGTCCTCCAAGAAAGGTGCAGCAAGATGGCATTGGTATATTTTGGGGCACTTTGGGCAAATCAGTCCAGATGTGATTGCTCTCCTGCACAGCATGCCCACCAAAAGGTGTAAAACAAACCCCACGTGCATGTTGTTGGCAATGGCCCCACAGTGTGTGGCTCTCAGCTGCTGCACACAGGTTATTGTGCTGCCACAGCCGGGGGGTGACGTGTGGCCAGCACAGTGCCCAGCAGGGAGGATCTGCAGTAATGCCAGGAGTGTACCACAGATTTTCTGGGAAGCTTTGCTGACTTCAACAAAAGGTAGAAGAGAGTAAAGCCTGGATATGTTTGTTTTTTGGTTGTTTTTTTTTTTAAAAACAACCATGCACACAGCTTTTTAAAAATGTATTTTCCCACAAAAGTAATTATTCTAATGAAAGTGTCTGCCTGCCATCTAGAGATTCCACGTTGTTGTGAAACCCAACTTAACTTCAAAGCTTTGCAATAAAGGTAGAAATGTTCTGCTGGAGAAAGTGTAATTTCTATTTGCATAACAAATAATGAACTGAGACACAGAAGGATTTAAGTGACCTGTTCAGTACCACTCAGGTTGTATCTGTAGCAGATGTTGGAATAGAACAGACTTTAAATGCTTCATTAATAGATTAATCATTAATAATGAATAGGCCTGTAAGAGGCCTTTGTGCAACAAATATTAGGATTATAATTTTGAATTCCCAGTCTGCAAACTCACAGGCTTCTGTGCCTGGTCATTATTTACTGGTTCATATCTATCTGTTTGTTTCTTTGTCTGTTTCTTTTGTTCTTTCTTCCTATTGTTTCTTTCCTTTGTTATTTCTACTCTTTACTTTTAATGTAACTCCTTCCTTCCTTCCTTCCTTCCTTCCTTCCTTCCTTCCTTCCTTCCTGGCAGGAGAGGCTCAGTGCTTCATTTCCCTGGAGATGAGAACGCTGCTCCAAAGAACAGTCCTAGGGACAGCTGGCAGCTCTGTCCCTTGGAGATCAGAAAGTCACAGAGCTAACAGCCAGAAATATGCCATGGGACCCACCTGTAGCTGTGCTGCTGCTGAAAGCATCTTCTGCCTGGCCTGGAGTGCTGTGGAGGAGGACACGGACACAGCCATGTTCTGCCTCAGCCACCTGATGTCATCCCACATGCAAGACAACTGCAAAGACACATCCACTTCAACCAGTTCTTGTTCTCAGCATTTGCAAAAGCAGAAGTGATACTAAAATGCATCTTAGACTTGGGAAAAATCAGTAGATGTTGCACATTTTGTATTTCTGCAGACGGCAATCAGCTGACTGGACAAACATGACACAGATACTGACTCAGACACAGAAGGTGTTCTGTAAACATCATGAACCTGTTTAAATTGATTTTGGACCGTTGTGCAAAACTGATTTACTGTTCTTTGTGGTATAAAAAAAAGTAGTGTAAGACAACCTGAGTGATGGCACAACCACAATACCAAAATTAAAACCCCTGATTATTTCTTTGGGCTCTTTCTCTGAATGTCCATACAACCTGTAAGTACCCACATAGCAATCACTCATCTAGGATCATACCTTAAGAGTTAGTTGTATCACTGTCAGTGGCCCAGTCAGGATTTAATCCACAAGACTGGTTTGTGAAAATTGCCTCTGACATGAGTGATGAAGCATTTCATCATTCAGCTTTTTAATGACAGCATTTCATACATTCAGAGTGATGAGCTAAGGCCTGTGCATTTCCAGTGACAAATTTGCAGAAGCAATAGATGAAATTAGACTCCCATTACCTTTGTGAACCACAGGAAATCCTGCATAACTGAACTAGTGTGAGAGTCATCGATTTCCACAATTGGGATTTGATCTTCATTGGTTACTAACAAATTGTCTTTGTAAAAAAGTATAACAGATAAGTAGAGTCCCCTAAAGAGAGAAGGAAACACTATCAAACACCTTTCATGTCTATTCACATCCATGCCAAATTTAGTCAAAGAATCATAGATGTTAAGTTCTGAGGAGACAAAGTGAATCATCTGGTATATTCTGTGCAATATAAGGTCATGCGACTTCAGTCAGTGGATTCTGAAAAATACTGGGGAAGTTTATCACTTTAGATGATGTAAGACTACATGAATCTAAGAGATTATGGATTTGTGTGAGCCACTGACATCAGTTTCAGTGAGAATTTTGCCAGTACACAATGGAGGCCTTATGCCCTTTACAAATCAGAAATTTTACTAAAACTTATCATTAATATGCTTAGTTCTGCCCTCCTTTATTTCAGAGCAAATCTGAAGTAACTAAATTGAAATCAGGTGGGTTATTACGGATTTACATTGGTATAATTGAGTGCAATTTGGCCAACATATCTGCAAACCTGTTTATAGAGATAATTCCTTTCAATATTTACCCTCACAATTAGTTACATATGTTAAGTAGTTACTGCAGGGAATTTAAAGACTCTGGAGAGCTCTTCTAAAAGAATCAAACTCTTATCAAAATACAAAGAAAAAAAATGCAAATTGAACACTCCTGGCAATGAAAGAAGAAATAATCCAGAATATGTAACTTCCATTTGCTAAAACAAATTATCAGGGCTGAGAGTTGGGTCACAGTGGGCTGCAAAGCCAGCTGAGGATGTCAGAGTTCCACGTGTGTAGCTTGCTGCCAGTGGACTATTCAAATCTGAGCTCTGTGCTTTATATTATTTATGAATAAATGTTGTAGTTTCGTTAAAGAACAGCAACAGAGGCAGTGCTTTCAAACTGCTCAGTAGCTGCACTTTGGGTTTGCACAGAATATTTCACTCTGTAACAATTTGAATCCACTTCCAAAAGTAACAAGGAAAAAATTCTACTGATTTCAGCAGGAGCTGGAGCATTCTTTTCCCCTCAGCTGCACCAGTCTCACACATCTGTGATTTTGTCAGTTCATTCTGACCAATTGCTGTCTCATCAGTAGTGGCATATTCACACATACTTCCATGCTGCTTTTCTCTAATACAGAACAACAGCTGCCAAAATTCAGACTGCCTCAAACACAGAAGGAATGACAAACCGTTTCAGAGTCTTCACAAACTTGTTTGATGAATGGAAAAGGTGCTTCAGGCTTCTGGAAACCGATTGCTTGCGACCAGCATTTTGCAATTTAGAACTTTCTGAAATGGAAAAAGAAGCAAACCCAACCCAGCTCTTAAGTTTCAGTTAGTGTGTCTTAAAACCCCCTTTGTTTCTTGAACCACAGTACTAAATTTCAGTCAGTGCCCATTACATTCCTTTCAAAAGACAACATTTAGAAAGATGTTCAAATGCAACCCTTTGATGGTGTTTTCATTTAGTGATACACAGCAGCAGGCAATTTCCTTGTCTGCAAACTTGCTGCAAACTCAGGCAAGATAAAACTGTTGTGCTCTGAGGCAGGCTTGAACCAGCCCTACACACTCAAAATGCTCAGAAAAGATGGGAAATTTGCAAGTGGTCTCAAAAACCCAAGATGGGATTTGAATCATCAGTCAACATTTTAGGGTGTTGTAATTTCTAAATTTCTTACGACATGTAGCTTAAGCTTCTAAGAAGTGAATAACTGGTGCCCTGGCTGACACTGGCATTCCAGCATCACCAGTGTAACCTAAGGAAAAGGTTTAAGGAGACAAGATCAACCCTCATCTTTCTGTATATCACATTAAATGCATCTGCTGTTGCTCGGATATTTTTTTTTCCATCACAACAACTGCCATTCAGAGCTTCCACAGTTACCTTTGCTCCCTAGTAGTCTTGAGTCCAAGGAAGAGGTGTTAAACTCTTTTGTTCACTTCATGTCAAAGCTGAGACCTGCTGTGTGCCTGCCAGCATCTCTGGGCCAGCTCTCCAACAGAAGAATTTTATAAAAATGGTCCCAATGTTCTAAGAAAATACTGTTAAATTTTTATACATTGCATTCTTTTTTGATGAATTTGACTTAATGTCTTCTCTTCTCTCATGCATGGCTTTGTAAGCCAAGGAAATACCTTCCCATGGGCATTGAAAGCCATGAGTTTGTGTAACAGCTGTGAACACCTGTGTGCCTGTGAGCAGGTTTGAGGGGACACCAAGAGATGGCAATCAGGGACATGCAGGACTTTATCATGTACTGGCAGTTGTTGTTCATGTCTGGGTTTGAAAGCAATGGGCATTTAACAATCCTTGGGTTTGTTTTTGGTTTTTGCAATGTCTGTGCTGTTTAATGCTGTTGTAAGAGAAACAGCAGAAATACTTTGAAAAATAGAGTCAATTCTTCAGGTATTTGCTGTGAAGAGAGACAAAATGAAAAATTTCACTGTGAAAGTGCATCTCACTTTTCCAGGATCTGACTGTTTATTTGGATGAAGCATGGATCCCCAGCCAGACTGAAGTGTGAAACATTTTGAGGGACACCCTTCTCTAGTGGGAAAAAAACCATGACTCCTAAAGAGCCACTTGCTGAAAGCTGCTGATCATCTGCTGAGGTGTTCTCAGAGTATTTCCCACTTACCTCTGGTGCAGAATAGGAGATGCCTGTCTGTGTCTGCCTGGTGAGTTCTAATTTTGAACGTTTGAAGAACATCTAAATTTGCTGTTTTCCAAACCCCATCTGTGGAAGTGCTCAGCATATTTTCAATGCTGCATAAATTTGCACCCCGATTGGCACATTGAAAGCCCCAGCAAGCAGGCACATTGTTAGCAATAATTACTGCTCTGTGGAACAGCCAGCACAAAGGGAACAAGGTTCTGTTGGGGGTGAAATCATACACTTCAGATGTATGAGACTTATTAGATCATCAAATCCATTGTCTTTCCAGTGCAAACTTGTTCTCCCTGGCATATTCTCCAATGCACTCTTCAGCTTAAACAGACTCATCCAAATCCATGACTACTCCATTGTTTTCTTCTCCTTCTAAAAATATTCATTTGTATTTCTATCCATATCTCCTCAGATAACAGGTATTTTACTGTGAACCTTTTTCAGAGGATTGCAGTAATGTAAACCAAATGCTACATGAAAACTCCTATCTTACTGTTTCCTTCTTCCAAGGTAAGATCAATTCAGGAATATAAATTTCATTCTAATTATTTTCTTCTGTATTCCCTCCATCCACACAGAGGGAAGAGAGGTGGAAATTACTGAAGGCAAAGCAACATAATTTTGTATAAAACACCCAGAGACTGTAGCATTAAAATAAGAGGGCACATTACAAGTGAAAAATATGTTATTGGTCGATTCAGTGGTTTGGGTTTAGTCCACAGCTTTGCAGAAGCCAGCAGCAAAAGAATTAATGTAAAACTGGATGGAGACTGTAAACTCTCCTATATTGCTATTTGCTTTTGTTTTACAGTATTGTGTGTCTAGAAGCCAGAAAACCTGGAGCTGAGATTAGAGGATAATTTGGATCTGCAGGAAATGGAACTTTGTCTGTTACTTAATTAACTAATAAATAACATAGAGCAACCTTCATGGAAAAGCACCAGTAGCAACACAGTAAGTTTATATTAACAAATGATACAGCAACTGAACTGTGAGCTCTTTTAATAGAAGCCTGGGAGTGAGCACATAGCAGCCAAGATGGGAGAATTTCCAGTGATTAGATTTAGATCAGAAGCATTCAAACCTGGGCTGAAATAGGCAATTAAATTAAAAGGTGTCTTTATGACATTGGCAGCCTTTCTCTTTGAAGATAGAGGGGGTATTAATATTTCTTTGCAGTTTTTTACATAAACACAATTTGCACTTAAAAGCAACCTCTTGGAAGAACAAGAACCACGTTGCCCCCTTAAGCTTGTGCATCTGGAGTCTCTTCTTAAATTCCCAACCTGAACTTCTCAATCTATAGCTTGGTTCTTAAGTCTACTTTTGTATATTCTCACAAAGCATTATAATCTAAACATCTTAAATGCCCTGTGGAATCAGAGATCCCTCTCTTGGCTGAATGCAATTAAAACTATGTGCTCTGCTTGTGAATCAAATTAAAATGAGAACATTTTTATTTCACCTCTGACTTGTCTAGTAAAATACCTTTCAACTGAATTTCAGAAGGAAAATATCTGGTAAGAATTCTACTGAGGAGTTGGGTTCCTTTCTTAATGAAGTGTCACACAATTACTTAATCCACTCTGAATTGTTTAGAAAGAAAGATCTACAAGAAAAAAATACTTAAAAAATATATTTGAAGTGTTGCCAGGAAATACAATTGTAGTAACTCAGTTATGATAGTCTGTAGCATGGTATTATGAAGACAAATGGATGACTGTTATTTGTAATCATCAGGGTTTTCCAGAAGATTAAACATATGAAAGCAAAGCTTCCTAAGTAATTCCCTGGGAGATTTCATCATATCACAGAGCAGGTTCAAAAGCAACAGCTGATCTAATTCCAAAAGCTCTTAAACTCACTGTACATTCCAGTGTATTCTTCCTGGTATTTTTGTAAGCTTGTTTTCTCCAGCCCCTGCAATGCAAAGCACAGGGCAAAAGGCAGAGCCTGAATGAACAGACTTGGGCAAAGGATCTGCCTGGAATGTGGGCAATGTCCCCTCCCAGATCCCGCAGGAGCAGCAGCACACAGCCTCATCCTCCAGCCCCTCTGGCTTCTGAGGCTTTTGCCT
The DNA here is from genome assembly GCA_013400275.1 of Rhadina sibilatrix. NCBI lineage: Eukaryota > Metazoa > Chordata > Aves > Passeriformes > Phylloscopidae > Rhadina > Rhadina sibilatrix. The sequence goes on from VWYO01017329.1 coordinate 52,376, forward strand.
GCCTTGTTCAGACAATCTCAGACCACTGAGATTGATTACTCTCAGTTTTTTCCACCTTCCTGTCACTCATCCTGTGCCCTGAGCCAGCCCGAGCAGCACGAGCAGGACATTCCACACAGGAACCACTGTGGGAACAGTCGAGGTGCCTGGACACCAGGTTTGATCCCAGCTCTGTTCCCCCTGAGCTCTAATTCCTGCACAGCCTGATTCTGCTCTCACAGCTCATCAGCACTTGTGGCAGATTCAGGGCTCTTCCTAAAACAATGTCCAGCTGTTTACTGACAGCTCTGCAACAAATGGGGCAAACAGATCACAAGGTTGGCATGAACCAGAAAGTGGTAAAGGGAATCATGGCAAAGAACAGAAAACTGCCTGGGCAGGTCCTCAGCCTGTGTGTAAAGAGCAGGGCCATGCTGACTTCCACCCTGTCAGTCAATCATGCTAATTTGCATTAATTAAGAATAGAGATCAAGCCTCTGTATTACATGAAGTGAAAGCTGTTATTTGGGGCTTTTATATACAGCAGCTTATCTAAGATCCTTGATCACACAACTCAGATTCCACTGAGGTTGATAAATATCAGAATAAAATTTCTGAGTCAAGGTGAACGTCATAATTCTTATTTTTCCTGCAAACTTTGTTTTGATTCCTCACCAAATTAGTGAAATAAAAGGGATTGACCTCATCATGTATTTAAGGCAAGTTCCAAAGGTTCTCCTATGATGATGCCATGCTGATTTATCCAAAATATACTACTGTGTAATGCTAGCATTACAAGCAATGATGAGATTTTTATTTGGCTGGAAGCAAGGGTGTTGCTCAAGGTGACTCCACAGTGGAAGTGCCCCATGTGAGGTCCCACAGCCTTTCAGGCATAGAAGAAAATGTTCTGAGTGAACTACATTTTCTGTATTGTTATTTATTATTCAAGGAAGAGGTGTTAGGAAATCAAGAACAGAGTTGTCTGCGCTCAGTTTTGAGACTGGGGTTAATTTCAGGAGCAGTGGAATTTTATAAGAACCAGGCACTGGTGTCAAAATGTCCAAAGGAGGGATTTTCTGCATTATGTTTATAACTGCTTCTGTTCTGGGCTGCTATGTCAGTAAAATAATTTATACTAAGAATATTTTCAGATGTTCTATCACACACTCGCTGTTGACTGGAAAGGTGGCCTGAAAGAACTGAGATAGGCACTAACTCCAGAAAGGAAAAGCTGTACCATGAAAAAACCCTTCTTTAATAGCACAAAAAGCCATGTAAGTGATAGAATACATAATCTGTATTTTCAGTACCAAGACCACCTGCAAGTGATAATGTTTGCATGAATTTTAATTAGTGAAACAACATTTTCTTGCAAGATCTCCTTTCCCTTTGCAAGCATCATAGATGAATAGTTTAGGTTGCTATGGTTACAACGGGTTGTGTCAGAGCCTGGATCAGTGTGATGGTTACAAATTTGCACGTAAAGAACAAAGGCTGCATCTTTTCATTTCAGCCAGATGATTTCAGCTCGAAGTATTTCTATGATTTTAAATCAATTGATGCAACTTGACATAGCAGTCATATGAGGTGAAGAAAAATGAAAACTTCACAATGGTTTAACTACTCCATTTAAAGTAAGTCCCTTTGCAATGAAGCATTATTCTAGCTAGAAGTTTATTTTAAGAAAATAAATAGTACTTTTCAACAACCCATATAGAACAGGAGTTTTTATATAGGCTCTAAAAGAATGCCAAGCTGTTGCTCTTGAGCTCTTGAGCTATTAAAGGCACAGTCTGTTTCTCATGAATGAAGATTGGCTGAGATTTGAACTCTCTCCTAGTTTTGATCCATTCTGTTTTGAAATGTAGCAGTCTTATCTTCCCATTATATTGTGCAAGTATTTTTCATTATGGATTGGCATGACATCCACTTAGTGTCTTCCATTTGGAGGCCGCCAATTCCTCCCTTTTGATCCAAACCAGTTGTTAACTGTCTAAAGTATTTCTTTATATGAAAAAATAAAAAAGCCGTCCTTGAAACATTTTAGTGGAATCCTGTGTGACACTAATTTGTAAGGAAAAACAAATCAATAGGTGTGTAGGATACGGAGGAAGACAGACTGTGCCTGTGTGTGTGCACACTGCAGCCTTCAGATGTTTTCATCCAACTAATTTCAAGGGTTAAGAGCGAGATAGCGTGCTAAAGTGATTCCAGATGGGCCAATATTAATATCTTTCTTTTCCTGATGAATGAGAAGGTATGACCTAGTTAGAAAACTGCTAAAATTACAGGCGCCACAGAGGTTCAGCTGGTGCCCTACCACACAGATATTTATCCTTACCTCTGCAATTATAGTGCTGATGAGCTGCTCGAACCTGCTGAAGGAGGCGTTCCAGGGCCTCCGTGTGTCCCCTGTGCCGAGGCTCTCTTCCACTGCAGTCTTTCCAGTCTGTTGAACAAAGGAAATAAACAGAAATGAAACACAAAGGTGCAGGAGAGGGTCTAAAAATATTTTCTTGCCTCTGGTACTTCTCGGCTCTAGAGGAGTTCTACATCTCAGCAGGCAGGAGTCGTTTTTAAGTCTGTTGTTTCTTGTACACCGAGTTTTCTTTGCCTCGTGCCAGCTGGGTAATTAATCATAATGATTTTTAACAAAGAGCTCACAACCAGCTCTGAGAAGCCCCTGTAGTGAATGACTTGACAATGGCTATTTCCCTCCATGAATGAGCTCTGGTGCTGCAGTCAGGGTTGCAGTGAGTGTCAGCCTGTCCTGGCACTCACCCCTCACCAAAGTCACACAGTGCTCCTTCTGCCACTGCTTCCAACAACAGGAGGCTCCACAACTTGCCTACGGATCTGCAAAGCAGAGTGCACATCTTCCTACACCCAGAGCTTGCCCTGTATCAGAGAAACATACTTGGAGTAAAATCACTTCTGGAGATCTGCTCCCAGCAGAGGCCTGAACAAATGCTGGCAGTCCCTGTCCTGGAGCCCACAGGCTGCTCAGCACTGCACTCCTGAGGCAAAAACCTGCTGCCTTTGTCCCACACACCTTCAACCTCCAACAGACTTTGTTTTCACTCACTTGCTGCTAATGAGAATCTCAATCTTCATTTTAAAAAAACGAACTCATCACAAATAGGAAGAAACTGTGTGTATCAGAAAGGAGCTCTTCAATTCCAGACTTGGCTATTTGCATGCTTTGATTATAATGAGAAAAGCACATTGCACCCGTTTCCTAGCCCAGAGGAATGGTGGATCAAGGTATTAAGAGATCTGTCTGCACAGGAGACATGCTCCCCTCTTGCTGGCACAGGGGCCACGTGCTCATAGCCACCAGCAGTTTGCTCACTCACTAAATATACAGATCCAGTTTCTAGTGCAAGTTTGGAGTCAAGCATTCCTTCCAATGGGCTCACTATGCCAGGGATATAAATACCTGTTTATTTACATTTAGTGCAGCAGCCAGAGTAAGCCCCATGAAAAGCTGGAAAGAGAAGACATTTGGTATCCTGATAGCCTGTGGGCAGTGTGACAGCCGCAGAGGGGCTGTCCTGTGTGCTCTGTTACTGCAGACATCAGGGCCAGCTGCATTTGCTGCTCTGTGTGGGGAAAATGTCCTTAGAGCTCCTGTGAGCAGCCAGGAGGGACCAACTGGAACTCACCAGTCTCAAAGTGCTTTGGTATTATCAGACTGGTAGAGTTTCAAACCTGATTTCTCTATCCCAGTAGTTTCCAAACTTTTTGAACCTCCAGGTTGCTGACCACCTGAACAATGACACAGAAACCAGACCAGCTCTCCTCATTGTCCATCATTCACCTGCTAATGAATAAACCTGGAAGTGTTTCTGTCTGCTGGGATTTCACAGAGAAGCTGCATAACATTGGCCACCACCTTCCAGGCTGCTGCAGTGTGTGGGGGAAACAGGAGGACAAGTGCAAGTGCTCACTGTCATCACACAGACACATCTCCAAGAGTGTCACCAACCTTTGATGCTCTGGGATTGGACTGGATCAGCATCAGGCCCTAAACTTTTCCTTTCCCTTGCATATTCTTGTGGCTGCTGTTACAGACAACTTTATAGAGCATTAATGTATTCCCATGTAAATTTTAGCTCAGGGCCATACTTTGTCATGCAGCACTGGTGTAATGTCAGCTTGCTGCCTCCTTGCCAAGCACAAATCTGCTTTTCAAAACCAGTGGTGAAGGCACTGTGTGAAGAGGGAAGTTCTGCTCCCAGTAACTGCAGTGGTAAATAACGTCTTGTCTCTCTAATGTGAGTATTATTTAATGAAAAGATTTGCATTTAGGCTCTGCTGGTATTACTGTAAAGCTTAAGCATGTGGCCCTAAACCAAGCAGTTCCAGAACTTTCTGTACTCTTAACACCCTGAGATTCTGTACAAGGGGAATGAACATAAGTCTCCCCATGGCTTTTGTGCTGGTCCATGGAAATCTGCAGGAAGATTTCCGTCATACATAATGTCAGATTTCAGAAGGTTAATAGCAGGGAGCTGTAAAAAGGGAAGAGAATGCAATATGCTGAAAGCAAAATTCACATCATACAAAGTTGCTGTCTTAAATAGCACCTGTCTTGGCTGGAGTGCTCCTTCTTTGGGGATATTTGGCTGAATAACTGGCAGCTACTGTGAAAGAATCTGTCCCCCAGCTGATGTAAATTTTGGGTTTCTGGGGCCAAGTCCTGTGTAGTTACACCTGGCTATACTCAAGGTAATTGCACATCACCAAATTATTCAGTTATCCACAGTAGATTTTTTCCCATGATTGTAGCCCATTTTTGTTCTCAAGCAAAATATTTCTTTTCCCTAGTTCTGATATTGTTCTGGAGAAAACACAAGAACAAAATTGAAGCAAAATGGGACAATGGTAATGCAAAAGCCTTATTTATCCAACCCTCTCCATTATGACTACTGAGAATAGGTACAGCTTGTTATATTTTTTCACATTAGCATGCAAGGTTATTAAATTGCTACATTAGCCTAATAAAATCTAGTGTTAATGCAATAAAAGGAAAAGTCCCACTTTACTGCATTAATCAATACAAGGAGAGCTGTAATACACTGAGTCAGGTTGGCAGGGAACACTAAATCTGGAAAAGCAACTAACAATACAATTTGATTATAATATACTAAAAATTACCAATGACAAATCATAGCCCTAATGGAATCTGAGAAGACCTGTAAGAGGTTGGAAAAGGAAGAAAAGGAAGAAAGGCTTTTGGACCATGGTTTTGTTCCATTTCTTGAACATTCACAGGCTACATCCTACCACCATGTGTGTCCACACTGGAGAATTTTATGTACAGGATGCTGTCAGAACGGTCCAGTGAATGGGATCTGTAATGCTACAAGGTAAAGCATAAACCTACATGAGATACATGTAAGTGTTTTGCTTCTAGCAGCTCAGAATCAGGTTTTTGGTCTGTTCATGTACTGAAAATGAAGTTCCATATATCAGAGCTCTCCAAAGAGAAATGAAGATTAAATATTTCTAATTTTTAAAGTGTTAATGACTAGACGACAATTTTCTGTCAAGAGATTGGAGAAGAATAAAAATGGAGACATAAATACACATAAAATATTATTTTGCTTCTTATTGGGGGGTTGGAAGGAGTTGGGTTTTATTATTTATTTCATTCCTAGATGACATGACAATCACATTGTGAACTCTAACATCACTAAGCAAACTGGGGGAGCAGACAAACCCAACCTACTTGAAGGAGAAGCATATTCAGGAGTAGATTTGCGTGGAGGTCCCCATCCTCTCATGTTGTATGCTGAGACACGGACATAGTACCTCTGGCCCTGCAAATGAAAACAACTGGAGTCAAAACTATCACTGGATTCAAAATCCTGGCTGTCACAACTGTAAAGCAGTGCCTCATAAAGTTTTTTTTTTTTTTCAGTGAGAAACTTAAATAGCTTTAATAATTTAAATGCACCGTGAGAGACTGAAACACTACAAAGATTTGAGGACAAGGTTTGAGACCCATTTCTGTTTAGTGTAAAAGAGATATACAAAGACATATTAAAAAAAATTAGAATGATTGCCATAAATGTGCATTTCTGGAAGAAGGAGAAGAGAAAGAGTTGTTATTTGAGGTATTGGTCATCAGAGGCAGGTCTAGATTTCTTAAGAGCCTTTGATCTGCACTGATTATCTTATGATCCAAAAAACAGCAGCTTTTGCTCCAGTCTTTCCTAATTTCTCCTGAGAATGATGACTCAAAGAAATGTCCTATTCCTTTGTGACTTTTGGATTATGGCTACCAGACATATCGTGCTCAATCACTGTTGTTGCTACAAGGAAGTCTCTGCAGTGATTTCCAAGGGGTGGTGGTGCAAATTCTCATGGCTTTGTATCCCTGTGGGGACTAGGCCACCAAGGTCTAAATGAGTCCTCTGGAACTCACCGTCCTGAGACCTGTGATGGAGCACCTCAAAGAGTGAAGATTATCCATAATTATTTCACCAGCCAAAGGAGAAAAGTCTTCTGAAGAGCTCCATTCCACTAGAAACAAATAGCAGGAGAAAATCAAGTCAGGTATCAGTCCAAGCAGAGAAGTCAAAGGACTTGAATCACTCGCAGGTTAACTTTCCTCCTAGCAGTTTCCCAGTCCATGTGGATACTAAAAGTCATGTTTAACAGTAATGTATAGCAAATACACAGTAATTAAATTCTATCTCTCTGTATGGGAGACAAAACCAAAATGTTGCTCAAAAACTTTTCAGGAAAGAATGCTTTAAAATGGACTGCAATACAGATTACTTTAAGTCACCATTGCCCTCATTTAAGCAATTTCCTTTTAAAGACAAAGAAGTGGTGGAAAATAGAAGGTGAAGGAATTGGGCCTGTTAATGCCATTTGGCAGTTTGTACATCTAACCAACAAAAAGCACTGACTTGCACTGGATCTGCAGAGGTGGGCATGGGCAGAGACTCCTTTTGGCTCCTCAGGCCCACAAACCACCCTTGGCTAATTTGGATAGAAATATTCTCCTTGGACCAGGCACTCACTGGAGCCTCATGACTGGTTTCACTGGTCCTGGCTCTCCTGGCCAGGCCTGCTGCTGCTCTGGTCACTGCAATTTCAGAGCTCCACCAGGACCTGGTAAGCTGTACCCACTTTCAGAGGGATTTGAGTGCTGCTGGGCTGACAGACCCCTCCCATCTTTCCTTCAGCCCAAATTGTGATGGGCACCTTCACCAAAGTGCTCCTGGCACTCCTGTTCCTGCTGGGCTCAGGGGTTATGGAATCAGCAGTCCTGTTGTCCATACTCTTCATCAGTACTTGCAAAAATTATTCTGCACATAAATTAGTATTGAGCAGACCATGAAATTCTACTGGAAGATCTAAAAAAAAGAATATGTGCAAGTGAGGAACCGATGGCTGCAGGCAGGAAACCAGCCTTTTTTTTTTTAATTATCCCTTATTAATGAGAGGTGCCATCCTGGTTAACCTTGGAGTCATACCTCTGGGATTTAGTGGTTTGTACCTTCAGATTCAAACTTCCAGGAAAACCTATCAAAACCATAGTGAAATTAATCTCTTGAATTACTCTACAGCAGAAACTGGGGAATCTTATGAATTTCCTGGATTTACAGTAAAGAATTCAATAAAAAGCTTTCCTTTATTTCCTAAAAGCTATTCACAGATATAGTTTTTGTATATTTATTTGTATATTCATTAGTATTGGCTTTAATGATTTAGAATAGATCAGAGGATATAGGCATTCTAATTTCAACATGTGGAATTTTCATCTTCTGGCAGTGTCATACTGGTATTTACATGTTAAGAGAAAACGGCTTCAGAGAATTTCTTGTTCAGCATATACAACATTTAACTGCCAACACATTTTTCTGAAACAGCCAAGTATCAATAGCACAACTCATTTTCCCCTTCTCCCCTAATTGCTCCTTTTCTATGATTGCAGTTTGTGAATGCACAGCATGCTCTGCAACATTTTTGTGTTTGCTGCAATGAAAAGAAGATTGGTTTCTTATATTCTTCTTGAATTTTTTCACTGTGTATTTTTCTAGTTTTCCATGGGTTTTAAATACCTAATTACTGCCACCTTTAGTGGAAGCTATCTCTGTACATTAGTAGGAAAATGTAGAGACTGTTGTGGTACCATATTGTAGGGTTTTGTTGACAGTTTAATTATAAGAATACTTGAAATTAACATTGAACTTGATGGCTTGTCAGACTTTCCATTGTAAACCGTGATTTTCAAGGTTTCTAACTCCACTTGTACTAAATCACTGCAGACACTGTACACATGCTGCAGGCTTAGACATATTTTCTGCTTTCCAGAAGGAGAAACCCTGTTCAAACTGCTGAATGTGTTGTCAACAGGCTTGCAGTCACTTCAGACACCATTTTTCTTTTCAGGGATTCATGTCAAGCAAGACAGTGTCACTCAGGACAGATTCTGCCAGAAAATGCTGCCTTCATTGGAATCCCCAGGCATGCCCAAATGTCCAAGAGAGGGGCAGTGGTTGGGTCACACTTCACACAGCACAAAGCAAAAGCCAGGGGCAGGAGAAGTAGCTTTAAATGGCTTTTGATCTTCCCAAATTTTTAACTGTTCTATGGACTGGAGGCTGCCCAGACATAAACTGGTACTTTGAGAGGCATATTTAAATTTGGGTAGCTTACACAAATAAACATTGCAGCCCTGTCCTTGATGTGGGTCCCCTTCCACTTGCATTTGGCATTTAGAGGACTGCTCCCAGCATTTAGAGATGTTGGCACGCTGTCTGAAGAGGAGGTAATGCCTGAATCTGAGCAGGATTGCAATCCTACCTGTCTGCAAGCCCGTGACCAGCAGGAACACCACAGTCCTGGTGTTGTGACCAGCAGCAGCATGGCAGCTTGTTCTCAGAAACACTCAAAGACTGCTGAGTTCAGGGAGAGATGCTGAGTTTCCAAGGGGAGAACAGGCTGACATGGCCTTCAAAGCCATCTCAGGAGCAGCAGGGAAGTCTGAGAGGTTTTGTGATGGTAAATCACAGGGCTTTGCTCTGATCTCCCAGGGCAAGCTACTGTCCCAGCTGCTGTCAGTGAGCCCCTGTGTGCTGGGTGACACTGGGTTGTCCCAGCCCCTTGAGGGACAACAACTGTCTCAGGAGAGTGACCAAGAGCTCGTCCTGTCCTGAGGTGCTGAGGGTGCACCCCGGGCTGCCCCCTGGCCCACCACCACCCCATCCTACATGGGGCTCAGCTGTGCCTCTCCTCATGCAGCCAGCAATGCCAGCATTTTGCATTTTT
>VWYO01017329.1:63265-81677 GCA_013400275.1 Rhadina sibilatrix
TTTTTTTTTTTAATACTCAATTCACGCACTTTAAAATAAAGGGAGAAGCTTATTTTCACCTGTTTCTTTTCCACTCACAATCTTTCTGTTATACTGAGCATGCCTTTAACAGCTTGTCAGACAGATGGACAGACACATAAGGGGCAAAGGGAAGCCACAAAACACTTCCTGACCCTATTGTAGATTCATTCAGGAAAGCACCTTCTCCTGAGTTAAGTAAATAGCCTGAGGCACAGTAGAATTTGTTTCTTGTCTTGACATTTGTTTTTCCTTGCACTTACATTACTGAATTGCTCAGTAGATTAATTAGACTGAGGGACAGAAGTTCTGTTGCTGCTTGTTGGGGTCTGCAGAGTAGTGTATGGAGCTGGAATTCTGGATTTTATTCCTGCATTTGCCACTGACTTGCTGAGTGACCTTGGGCAGTGCACTCTGCCACTCCAGCTTTTAAGGCAGGCTTGAGCAGCAAGGGTTCTCTCTCGTTCCCCTCCTCCCATGTCCAGGGCCTTGGATGATGGTGGTCTTATCTGGTGTTTCCAAGGGCCTCCAAACAAATAATTGTGTTATTTATTAGCTTCCTTTGAAATATGAGACTGACAGAGAACACCACCAGAAACCACTTCATGCCATCTTTTTCTGCTTGCTGATCTTGACGAAAAAATTTTAATGATTTGCTCTCATAATGTCTTAGCAGCTGGATTTAAGAACATAAAACCCTGCCATTCATATGAATAAAATCAGGATGAAAGACCCTAAACAAATATTTATCAAAGAAGTGAAGAGACCTGAACACTAGTGAAAAGCAGGAATCTGTTGGTGTAGAGTGTCACCAGCTCTGATGGAGAACATTGTTTGCAGTATTTGGTCAGCTCCTCCTCGCTGTTTTCAGCCATTCTTTCCAGCCTGATTTAAGAAAGGAGCCCAGTTTTTTCAGATTTTCAGCTCAGGCTGTGTTCATGCCTTTCTCTTGTTTGGAAATCCTCCAATGATATGAGAAAGACAAATCATACCAGCTGTAGGGACTACTGACAGCATAATGCTTCCATTAGGGAAAAACAAATGTTTGGCACTGAGCAGTTTGTGCAAACACGGAAGTTAAAACACAGTCATGGCCTGTGGATTTCTAGGTACAGCTTAAATTAAAACCTGAGCTCCAAACTGCTCTAAATACTAGTGCTCATTGCTTTGGATCTTATCTCTCATTTCAGTTATTTCTGTAAACTTATCCAAGGCTGTTTATACTGGGTTAGCAGAAGCATCAGTAAAGGTGAAGAGGAATGAAGAAAGATGGAAACAAAAAGCTCTTTGCCCACCTGAGGCAAACACAGCACTGCAGTGGGGTGGTGGGAAAGAGCTGCACGGGAGTTTAAGGGCCTCTCAGCAGAACAGTGCAAGACAGAGTACCAAAAAAAGCATCTCTAGACTATTCCTAGAGAGCATATCTTCATTTGGAACTTCCATGGCTATAAATCTTCATGACACTTATTTCAAAGAATTTTTTTTTTAATAATCAAATACTTTATTTGCAGTAAATCTTCTTCCCAACAGCTCTGGGCTCCTTTGCATTTTACGCCTGCTAACAATAAGCAATGATGTTAAATAACCTTTCTTGTGGCCCTGTTTCTGGATGTTCCTTTGACCCAGGCCAGAATACTCTATTTTATGTCTTGACATTTATGGGAACCATTATGACAGCAGGCTGGGTGCCAAAGACACATCTTTGCTTGATCATGGTTTCACTAGTTCATCTTAAAGCAAATCTGCATTATATAAATGATTTATAAGATACTATTTTTACTGAATTTTAATAAAATTTTCACCAAGAGAATAAATTTTAAAAAATTGATCTTTTTTCTCAAGTATTTCATTAGCATTTTCTAAATCCCAGCAATTCTTTATCTGTTTGCAATAAAGGCCAGCTATTCCAGAACAAGAAGGAAATTTTTTCCTCTCTTAGTGAAAATGACATTTCTTACTAACATTTTATAAATAACTAAGAAAATGTGCCATGTGGGTGTACATTCAGGCTTCCAATGTGGGCCAGTGGTTAGAAAGCTACAATGGATTATAATAACAGCCAAGATTTGTTTCTCAGCCCTGAAATGACAAACATATCCCACTGTGGCTCTGGAAAGAAAAGTGGGAGAGAGTATGTGTTAGAACTGTGAGAGGAGATTGGAGAATAAATGGGGTTTTTATGCAGAGGCTTCACATCCTAGAAAAGCTTGGCTTGGATTCTGCAAGCTTCCCCTGCCTGTGCAGCCAGAGCTGGGGGAAGCTCCCAGACACAAGGACCCATCCTTGGTGTGAACGGGGCAGGCTCAGCTTCGTCCCAAAACATGACATTAAAATCTAATTAATAATGGGCAGCTGGGAAAATGCACACAACAAAGTAATCTATCACAATGTAGGAGGCACAGCAGAGCACTGCTCAGTGTGGGGAACAAAGGGAGGAAACACACAGATGCTAACTCAAGTTATCTGTTTCATGGGATTCCACTCCTTGTTCTCTAGTTCTCCTGTGATATAAAGAGGGACTTTGCTGCACAGACATTGATTAACCATATTTAAGGCTTTTATTTCTTTATAAACTAATCCCTACAGTAATTTAAAGAGCTTTCACCTTTCCTAGCAATGCAGATAGGTGTTGCAGGTAAAACAGTTGTGCCTTGATTTAGAAAGCTTTTACTTAATTTAATTTATTGCCAATTTACACAAATTTCTAATAGTTCATTCAAAGTGAGAAGAATGTAAATATAATTAAAAAAACATTTAAGTGAACACCTTCCCACTATCTTTCCTAGACCGAACTCAATCCACCTATACTCCCCCTTTTCTACTGTCAGCTTCCCTTCTCTCTGCTGCAGCTTTCACTCAGTGCTGGGTTGTCTATCACACTGAGACATAGCCAGGCCAGTTGTGAGCAGCACACAACCTCTCCTGACCTCCTCCCACTCCTTCAGTTGCCCCTGGTACTGGAACCTGCCATCCATGCCCATCACTGTGCTCAGGAGTGAGCCAAGTGGGTGCTCAGGAGTGAACTGACTGAGCTCAGGCATGGGTTAAGAGGGAGCTCATGGGTGAGCAGCTGTGTGCTGGTTAGTAAATGAACTGGGTGCTGATGCACAGACTGGTGCCTGAACTAACTGGGCACTCATGCATGGAAGCAGGAAGCCCTGCAGTTCATGCTCAATACACAAGGCAGGAGTTTGCAGCAGATCCCAAGGCCTGATTCCAAGTCAACAGACACACATCCATTCTGGGGGTCAGATCTGATTACCAGAACAGGATCAGGCTTTGGCTGGGGAGGCAAAGAAGACCCAGACCTTTGATGCTTGTCAATGGTCCAGGAAGGTCCATGATGGGCCAGAGAAGACTTAAGATGAAGCTGTGAGCAGGGAAACTTTGCCATAAGCCCTTTGAAGACATTCTGGTTTTGTTTAAGTCTTCAGTGAGTCTTCATTCCCAAATCCATCAATCAAAATATCTGCTAAATCATGGACCTCCTTCAAGACAGAAGCTGAAGGTCTTGAGTCCCAGTCTTACCACTAACTACAAGGAATTCACCTCTTCTTGCCATACCTATGAACTGGAGTTAAAAAAACCTCCAAAACTTATTAATTTTGGCAAGTAAAGCAAATGTAAAAGGCAAAGCAGTATCTAAAATTCAACAACATCATGATACGAGCCTTTTTTCCTTAGAAACCAATGCAGACAAAAGTAGAGCCTGTATGTCTGGGTTTTCTCAGAGCTATTTATCCTGAGCTGCTGTTCAAAATCCTTATAAAACACAAAGCAGGAGGAAAGAATGATTCAGCTGGGTAACGGGTGTTTGATTAGCTACATTAGTTAATTACACCATCACTTAATATGTGATTCATGTTCAAAGGTGATTTTAAATACATAAGAAACTTAAATAATAGAAGGTCTTAAATTTTATGTTAAGTCCAGCACATACTACAGACATTGACAAGAGCTAGAAATAGAAAGGTTTGTTTTAACTTTTATACATTTCTGTACTGGCTAGGCATAAAAATAGAAGTCAAATTGCACAGTCCTGTTAGCTACCAAAATGTAACGTGCAAATAAAGTGCCCGGGAGACCTAATAAAATGCCATAAACGAACTACTGTAAAAAATATCAGACCACACCTATTCAGCAGGATAAATTCAAGTGTCTTACAAAGAAATGTATTCTCTTTTCTTTTTATGGAGCAAGAACTGTTTTGAGGAAAGAAAGAACGAGTTTCAAAATATACAAAGAAACTTTGAATAATAAGTGGAAAGGGTTTCAAGACCACGTGCAGAATGCTGCTCAATTCCACTATGGACTGGAACTGAATCAAGCAGTGACACAGCATCTACTTTAGAGAGACAGAGGCATTATTATTAAAGCACTTTGTTTTCATAAGATTCACTTCCACAAGCATTCATTTCCATAACCAGGGCTCTTCTAGAAGTCAAAGAAAGCACAGGCTTGCTGCTTTCCACTCTGACACTGCTGTGTGAGCAGACAGTTGTCACCAAAGTGGAGAAAGATATATATAGATATGGGTATAGATATAGATATTTAGAGATACAGCAATATATCTCTATATTTAGGTCCTTGAGGATCACTGCAGGGAGCCAGCCTACTATGGAACAAATCCAAACTTGGTCAAACATGGAAGGCCAACTTTTGATAAACATATCAAATACATAATTAAAAAATGTGATATCTGCTGTTTTTATGTGCTCATGGGGGCAACAAGAAGCTCTCACAAAATGATGAGATTATCTGGTTGTGAAAGGATTACCCCTAAGAATAAAACATGCAGAATCACAATCATAATTTATAGATCACTCCTGTAAAATCTTGGAGGGTTTTTCACACTGAAAATGTACATTTACTTCAATGTAAATTTTCCATCGACCTGGAGAGAAGCCAGCTGAGAAGCCAGCTGAGAATCCCAGATCCAGGTTTCTTTTGAGCTCCAGGACAGGTCTCAAACAGGCCCAGGCTCCTCATTCCTGAGCACAGGAATTCCTCATTCCTCATTCCTGACCCTGAGTGCAAAGGCAGCCCCACCCATCCTTTAGCTGAGACTCCCAATGACAACAGCAAATTGTGCTGCTCTGTTCTGGACTGGAACTGACCCATTTCATGCAGCTGTGGGACAGCAACATCCTGGGGCTGCTGGATATCCAGCCTGGACTGAAACAGTGGCTCAAAGACAATTAAAATTATTCTCATTAAAAAAAAATAAATCTGAAATGGACTCAAAGTGCTTTGGAAGAACAGAGGCAGGGAATGACCTTTTCTCAAAATTTAAGCAAAACATAACTCCTTCTTTCCTGACCCAAGCCAACCTGTTTTGTTTTGTGTTTTTAAGATCTACACTGAGTGAAAATAAAAATCCTCTTTCCATCCAAAAGAAATCCTGGAAGGCAGCTGGGAAGTTCTGACAAACATGAAATACTCTGCTAAAATACCAAACAAAACAAAAAGGTAAAAAGGGCCTAATGTGGCCTAGACAGCTCAGCATCACTATCTGGAAAATAACTTGGCATCCACAGCTACAACCAAACAGAGAAGATTAGCTTTGTTTGCTACATCAAACGTGTCTTTCTTCCTCTCTCTTCAAGCTTAAATAGTTCCAGGCTCTAAAATAAATTTGCTCAACTTGGGTTATACAAGCTGTTTCATTTTTTTTCTTCAAAAGGGAATATAGATGTTTGTTTAAAAATTGTAAATAAAATATAAACAGAGATTTTTTTCATTGCATGGTGATCCTTTCCAGTAGGTAGTGATCAGCACTATGTCCATTTTTGTTCTTTGTCCTGTACTTTGGGATCACAGCATTATTATGACTACTTCTAATGGGAAAGGGATGAAAAAAATCATGCAGTAAGAGGAGGTTTATCTGTACTTATTCACTATAAAAGCAAAATAATAAACAGGTTCAAAATCCACAGAAAATAAGGGTGACAAAATTACTTAACATTACTTTAATTTTTTTTTTCTTTCAAAAGACCTGCTTTCTTTATGTGTGTGTGTTTTGTGGAACACGTGAGCCCTAGAAAGGTTGAGTAGTGAAAGAGAGCAGTTCTTAAAAGCCCAGCAGGCACTTGCTGCTCATCTCCAGTGGGATGTTCCTGGGAGCAGGGGACTGTCTGTCTGGATTGTGCTGCTGTGGGGGATTTTTCATCGAGATGGCTGCAGTGGTGCAGCTCTGGGATAACAAAACATCCTGCAGTACCAGTGTGGTGGTGTAAACAGAAAGCTCTCCCTGGCTTCAAACAGTGGCAAGCTGTTTTGCATGTCAACCTGGAATGTTTTGATTGTGTTTGCAAAGATGTAAAACTAAAGCAGGTCCTAAGTACTTCCATGGTGGGATGTGAAGTTTGGCTCTAGGGCACAATTAGCCAAGGGCAGGGGTTTTTTTTCCTCAATATTACAGTGATGCTTCACATCCTTCCTAAAACTGGCTGGGGCGAGGTGTCTCTGGCTTTGAGTCATTCTCTAGCATGGAGCAGATTATTACTTTTATTATTGATTTATGTCATGCCTGTCTGCTTCCAGCCTCAAAACACTTTACTAAGTTACAATGTACTTAGGAATCATTTCACATCAGCCACCACCACGCTGCAGCCTTCTCCAGAGGGAAACTGAAGGGAGCCATTAGGATGGTGCCTGCAACATTAAACAACAATCCGGGAGAGGAAGTAAAGAATACTCTGGCTCCTTAAAGCAATGGCTGAACAGAATGCAGTCACTGAGCTGCCATCCAGCTGGGACACCAAAGTCAATACCCATTCACTGTGTGTGGTTAAAATTAAATCTCCTAATGAAGTGAGATGGTTTTAGTGGTTAGAGAGTGAGTGCAAAGTATTATTCTCCTGTATGATTATTTGTAAGTTATACAGCTAACAAGGGAAAAGATCACACACAGGAAAATACAGACAGTTAGATAATGTTCCAAGCCCGGTTTCTAAAAGGCATTTGGGCGAATAAAGCTTAGGAAAAAATATATTAGAAAATTAAAAACAAAAAGGAAAAAGAAAGATGACACGGGAAAATTTGAATTGGCAGTTTTTCACTGTTTTTAGGGAGATAAACTAAACCGAACAGAATTGATGTCAGTTTTTATTCCCTATAGTTCAGAAAAGAGAGAAAAGAATATTATTACTTTCTCTTAATGAGCAGGTATTCCCTAAACACTGTTGCAAATGCTCCTGAATTTTAATTTGCTTAGAAAAAAAATGGTAAAGTATTGAGGGGAAAAAACCCCACCTTAACAGCCTTTTTGTTGTTGTTGTTCCTGAATTAACAAAATGCTTCTATGGGTTTCTGGACAGGAGGTTTATATATCTGACTAAAAAGATCCTCACACTTTGTTATCAAGCTCTCCTTTCAGGGCTAGTAATTGCTAGCTGGTTCTAATCATTCTTGCAAGTGATCATTTGAAAGGTTCATTTTATGACCCCTCAAAGTAGCACAAAGAATCTCACTCCATAACGTAATAAACAATTCTACAACCAGTGCTTAATTAATTCCTGAAAGTCACCAAAAGGAGCTATTAATGATCTTTCTTTTTATCTAACCGTAAATATGCAAGTCTCCTGGGACAAAGGATTTAAAAAGAATATTCTGGCAAGACTAACTGTCAACTTGATAAAGCATAAAATGATCACAAGTGAGGGTAGTTCAAAATACAGGGCAGCACTACCTGGTCTGATCAGAAAGCTGGGTCAGGTTGGATTAAATTTCTCTGAATGCTGTGTTTATCAAAAACAGGACACCACTGACATGGTACAAACCAGGCTCAACCCAAATGAATACCCAAGAGAAAAGTACTGCAACCTTCACAAAATTACTTTTAAATATTAGCTCTGTTTGGGAATTTACTTTCCTGTGAAAATACCACGAGTCATTATAATTAGAGGGTGGACAATGTTTCAGGGTTATTTAAAATACAACTGTTATGAAGAGCAGTCTGATATTTTCTAGAGAACTTTAGTGTTTTAGGAACCCAAGTATTGTTTTCACAAGTAAATCAGGCAGTGGGAAGCTCTTAAATGAAATTTAGTTTCCTGGCAACACAACCCATTGCTGAAAATTAGATTTAGGCTTCTAAAGGGCTTTGATGTTTTTGAAAATCACACTTCCTGCAGCACTGCACAGCTGACTGGGTGTAATACAGTAATTTGCCTTCTACTGAGGCTATCAGGACATTATCACTTGGATGGCCTCAGTGGTATCTGGGAGGTTGGGGTTTTTTTTTCATAGAATGTAAAAAATTATTTTTCTGGGCACAGCCAGTGATGAGTGGAATCTGTGACCAGAAGCAGGAGGAGGAAAGAAAGAGGGAATGTGCCTTTTCCAAAATAAGCTTCTGTAGCACTTTGGGAGTTTGTGCTGATGGCAGTGGAGCCTGTGCATTGCATGTCCCACCTTTGGAAGGGCTCCATGAGCTGCTGGACCCTCGAGGGACAGGGGCTTTCTGAGTCTCTCCTGTTGAAGCCATCCCTGGGACACCCACCCATGGAAACACAAAACATACTCCCCACCACACAGCCAGGATGGTTCTGGCTGTGAGTATGGAAACTTTAGGTTTAGGTACCTCTGAAAGGAGTTCTTAATGATTAATACAAAGAAACAAACACAGCAGGAAGCATGAAGGGAGAAACTGGGGGAAATAACTAAGAGGACTTTCAGGCTCCCACTTCTTGACTCCCCTGGGCAGGGCCAAGGGATCCTCAGTCCCTTGACCTGTGGGAGGATTCATGCTCCCACTGGAAGCTGGAGGCTGTGGATTGCTGTGCTTAACACTGAAGAACTTACTGTTCCAAAGGTTGTAGAAAACCTGAAAGTTCCTTTAAACAGGAAATTTTAAAAAATCTCATTTTTGTTATAATCTTCAATAAAACTTGCTCTTTTTTTCTTAATGTTGGAATTTCCTGTGGAACAGAAATTCTGTTTTAAAACCATCTCTATTCAACAGGGCTATTCAGATGGAAGCATTTTCTTATTCATTCCACTTTGCAACTAACTGGTGCCACCCCAAATGTATCACTCTTCCAAGAATGATGTGGCAGCCCTGGAATAGCTAATTAATTGGGCTGTATGATGCCTGTGCCAGAAGTTTCAGCTTCCAGAGGCATCCCTTTAAGGAATGGTGGTGTGGGTTTGGCTTTTACAAGGATACACATGGTTTCAGCAGCCCACAGGCACCAAAAGTTAGTTTGTGTTTTGTAACTGCTCATCTCAACCCAGTCATTCAGCTGATGTCTTAACCACAGTGAGTCAAGAAAACTTCTTCAAAGCACTCATGGAGAAAGATTTTCGTTAATTTATTTTTCTTTTTTTTTAATAAAAATTTTCTCCTTAGGTAATATTTCAAGAAAATTCCACTTCTATTTCTGTTTACTGGGAAAATAATTACTTTTAAACGCTACTTGCATCATAATATAATCTCGTGTAGATAAACACCCTCTGCCACTTAGCCCTCAAATTTTTGTACATTGTTAGGGGAATGAAAGATGTCTAAATCAAGTACCTTTATACTTGGTGACCACAGCTGAGTTGACACTGAGGGGTTCTTGGAAGGTGACAGTGAGTGATGTACTGCTCGTTACCATGAGACAGACATTGGTTGGCGCCTCGGGGGCTCCTGGGAGAGAAGAGAAAACATCAGCTCTTCAGCACAACAAATCCTGTTCAAACAATGTTCCTGAGCCTTCAAAGAACCCACTGAAAATCACCCTGCAATTGTGAGCTTTGGGTTATAGGTGTTTGTGTTTTCTGACTTTTGAGCATTTTAATTAGTGCCCCGGCTAACAATATCCTGCAGACACCATTTGTTTCTATCATGGGTTTTGGCTCCTTTTTGGTTGAAAATATCTTCCTGCATATATGTAACCCAATAAAACAGATTCATGCTAATTATGTCAATGAAAAGCCCCTATAAATCTCTTGGGGTGGATAGGAGGAGAGAGAAAGGACAAAACCACAAAAAGCTAATGAAACCTTTATGGTTTCACAAACAAACTCAAATTTATCAAAAACCAGAAAACATTTTTATTGTTTTGGGTTTCAAAAATTTCAAATTTCATGGTTGTTTTGTTGTAATAGTTTCAAAATACAGTTTTCAATTGAAGCTTAAGATTTTTGTTTTTAAAAAAAAAAGAAAAAAAAGGCTTAATTTGCAGAATATCAATCAGACTCAATTCAGAAATCAAACACAAAATGTCATGACTTACTGCTGGGGTTGATTTAAAAAATCAGTATATTAACTTTCACTACTTCAGTAATTCCTGTATTTAGTATCTAAGAGAAGGAGCACTACATCTGTCTTGAAGAAATAACCTTAGCATAAAATAAATTTGAGAAAATTATTTGTAAGCACATTCATGTAAAGATGGTTGTAAAAATGTTAATGACAATTGATTGTATTTCATCACATGAGATACAGCTAAAAGGTCCACATGTCTAGAAGCAATTCAGGCCTGTTTACTCCTTCATTTGGGCCCAAATTCCCATTTAATTTGGATACAGACTCACTTGTACAACTGTTTAAAGTGACTCAATTTGTGGCTGTGGTGATGAAATAGATAGCAAAATTAAGATTAGTGCTTACCAAAATTAAGGTTAAATTTTCACAATACTTATGTGCAAAATGAAATTTCACTGCTTGATCAAATACTTAGAACAATCCCATTCCAAAATAGTAAGTGCTTTTGAAAAATAAACAAATTACAACAGAGGAAAGGCCAATGTCACCATCCCTCTTCCTGCCTATTTGTTTGTTGTTATATAGCATCCTGTGTTAAATTCTGAACATGTTAAATGAGATCCAGGAGTAAATGTGAAGAGAGATAAGCAGAGCAGAATCATTG
Organism: Rhadina sibilatrix; assembly: GCA_013400275.1. NCBI lineage: Eukaryota > Metazoa > Chordata > Aves > Passeriformes > Phylloscopidae > Rhadina > Rhadina sibilatrix. The sequence continues at coordinate 74,143 of VWYO01017329.1, forward strand.
CATCCTGAACAAAGAGTTGGGATGTTTGATGCCTTATTAATTTTATGCAGCCTAAGGAGCCATGTGCTTGTTGCTCTCAGATATTTGGTCCTTTATTGTTCTAACATCCATTTCCTGTTCCCTCTTGGAAAGGCCATTTCATCTTTGTGCCTCAGTTTCCCCACCCCAACCTCCTGCTCCACAGCAGTGCTGTGAGGATCAGCATCTTTGGAGAGGGTTCTCAGTTGCAGATTCCTGGCTGGAATCCTGCTGCTTCCCTGTACTTGATGTTGTTTGGTTTTTGCCTTTTTTCCCTTTTGCTGGTCTCTGTATTTTTCACACATTTATTTGTAACCTACTGTATCAGTAGCTAGTTTTCCCAGTACTTTTCCATAGCCTTTCCTTAAGCAAAGAAAGACGAAACAAATTCCAGAGTTCCAAGCCCCGGGAGGTGCAGGACACCAGTGCTGTCTCGGTTCTTCCTGGGAACCAAGGCTGAGAACAACTCTTTGAGGTACATGTTCATGGGCAGAGCACAGTGCAGAGGGAGGGACTCCAGAGAAAGGGCTGGACCTGCACTGCATCACCACTTGCCTCCTAATTGGTGCTTTCTATCCATTATGTTAATTTCCTAAAACCTATAAAAACGTACTCATCCCTGTAGGGATGGGCTTTTGTGGATATCTTTCCATAACTGCCCCTGAAGGCCTTCAAATAAAGATCCTGTTTTATATTACCTCCTTACAAAAATGACCTGGAGTTTCGTTTCCAGGTTGAGAAGAAGGTGACATACTCACGGGCGTGCTCGTAGCCGGCCTTCATGCGCTGGTAGAGCCTGGCCCTCCACTCCCAGCCCTTGAGCTGCTTCTCCCTCTCGGTGCTGTCCGTGGCCAGCCCTTCACCCACTGCTTGTGCAGACAGCTCCATCACTCTCTGCTGGGCCTCCTGCACCAGCGTGCTCAGGTGCACAGACCTGCTCTCCACAGTCACAACTGCCGGGAAAAGGTGGAAATAGGGAGTGCTTGGCAGAATTTTGGCCATGTTCAAAACACATTTTGAGGTCACACTATAGGATGTATTTGTGTATCAAAAGCATGTATTCTATCACAATCTTCATAAGCTGTTAATACCAGGAGGGGTGTTGTTCCTTTTCTCCTTCATGACTCACCCCTGATAACTCCAGGGGATATCTTCTGTTAATGGGCCATCAAGCTTCACTGCATGACTGATAAAATTACATCATCCCATTGTGGGATGCTCCATCCAGGGGGAGGAACCAAAATATTCCTACCTGTATATAATCTGAGGTTTGGAACACCACAGCCAGCCTCATCCACAGCCAGCCTCAGCCTTCTCAGAGGACAAGACCTCCATAACCACCACTGGACTTTCAGAGGAAGATCAAACCCTTCTACACGATCACAGCTTCAACAGAACCACATCTATCACTCCAAGAGGACTGCAGCCACCATTTAATCAGACTGCTACCACCATCTCGGCCTACAGGGTGTCAGATGTATTCTGACTCTGTCAGTGTTTCTGTATTATTGCCCTTATTTTAATTTTCCTATTAAATTGTATTTCTGGCTTGGGATCTCCCACTGGTTTGTTTTCAAACTAGTACACCTAGTGTAAGGTCAAACCCTTGCATACTCTGCCTTCCAGATATTGTCTTGCTATCAAGTGGATCCAAGCAATGCCAATTATACTGTTTAAAGATCTGGCCATTTAAATGACATCACCAACATGAATATATTTACCATATTTTTTCCTCTGGTATTTCTCATATGCTTAAAAATGTTTGAAATAGACTGAAATTACATATCTGCTTTAAGTTGGAATATGAAAACCAAGCTAAAATAATAACCTCTCTGACCTCTGCTTCAGCATAATATCATAAATATACATAAAATAATAAGAAGATTGTACTGGTTAAAAACACAATATATAAACTTTTGCAAACAATAGGAGATCTAATTGGCAAAATAAGGAATTTTTTGTGCCTCCGGTCCGTGGCTCCAAGGGATCTCTTTCCAGCTTTTTGTACCACAGTTTTGTCCATGTGAGACTTTATTATTCCTCTGACAGGCAGTGAGTAGCTTGACACATGGAGATTTTTTTCCTCCAGTGCTCAGAATAATTGTAATTTGATGTTTAGCAGTTCAGATTTACTGTGTGAACTACTGTGGGCTACATCAAGGTGAAAATGAAGATCACATAGATTACAAACTAGAACAGGTTTGATTTTAGCCCAAGTCCCTAAACAACACCCTTGATTTTACAGTGAAATGTGGTGAATAAAATCCTACCTTCAGAGTTGCTCCTAGCCTAAAATTGTTCAAACTGCAGTTTAGAAAGTAGGACTTTGAAAGATGTTTAGTTGAAAAGAAATGCAAGTGCTGATTTAGTGTTCAATATACAGGACATAGTGTACAAGAGAAGGAATTCTGAAATCACAGAAAGTAACTCTGGTGTCTGGTGTTTTTGCAAAAGAGCTCTGAGATAGTCTTAATTTAAAGGGCCTCTTTTTACCAAAATCAGTGCCTTGGCATATGTGGCTTTTCTTAGCAATCGTGAGGAATTGCTAAGCAGGGACAGGCTGGCTCTTGGTTGCCCCAAGTTTTTCACAGGAACAGCAGGAATCTTACATAGACTGAACCCATCACTCACTTGCACAAGTCAGGAGCAGCAGACATTTCTGAAAAAATCAAAGTGGACCATATAAAGCACCAAAACTCTGACAAGATTCTGACACCTAAACACCACAGGAGAAAATATGTATGTAGATCTGAATGTGTTATTTCTAAAGTGGGATCATATGAGACAAATTAGATTGGAGAGGACCTTCTCTAGACCAATTCTGAAAACAGGCTCAGCCAGGAGGTCAGACTGAGTTACTGAAGGCATTATCCAGTCTGGTCTTGAAAACTTCTGAAGATGGATGGAGACTGTTCTACTGCTTCACTGTCCTTACAGTGAAAAAGGTGTTTGTTTTATTCAGCCTGAACCTCTCATTTTAACTTTTGCCTCTGTCTCTCATAAAAGTATGACAGTCAGAGTTTGGCAGAGTCTAAGAATAACCCTACTGATGTGAAAAGTGCCCTGGCATCTTTACAGCCACAGGAGAAAAAAGAATTACTCAACACCTCTGACATCCAAAGGGTTGTTTTTGAATAATGTTTGTCTCTAAGACTCTGCTTTCAGAAGCTGGCTTGAAGCCATCCTTCTTAAGTTTAATCATTCCTCATATGGACATCAGGGACATATGGCCAGGCTCCCTGGAACCTGCTGGTATCCTCAGAACTGCTGTTTACTGGGAGGCCAGAGGTGATAGGGTTTCCTGGATCCATACTTACAATAAACATGCAACACATCTGATAGCACAACAGGACTGAGGAAGGAGATTTTATGTGCCAGAGCTTCAGGTGGTTGAGAATTGGCATTGATTCAAGTTCTCACTAAGGAGCTGGCTCTATCTGTTTAATCAAGGTTCAGATCCACATTTGTCGAGTTTTGGAAACGTGTCCAATCAGCCAGTGGGAATTTTAATCTGATTTTTATTTGGGTTCACATGAACAAACCATGAGTATATGATGAATAATAGTAACTGAAAAGATAACACTTTGCCTTCTCCCCAACTAAATTAATATTTTAAATGCTGTACTCTCTGATCTTAGTTACTTTTTTTTTTTTTTTAAAGATGTTGGGTTCCTGTTGAGATTTATACAATCTGAGTTCCATGTGGAGATGAAGATCATAGTTTTACTTTCTATTGCTTTATCTGCTGCTGTTCCAGGCAGAAATCCAGGTGATACAGATGGAAGCTATCTGTCCTCCAGATCCTCTTCTCTACAGAGTTAGGTTAGAGGCTATAATGAGATTTCAGCTGGATCACTACAGATAATATATACAGTGGAAGAGCAAAGGTTTTCTGTGAAGGAAACTTTTTGTATGCACTTGGAATGAGGAATTCCTCTATTTCACTTTCTCCCAGCTCTGTGCATCTGTCTATATACTTCTAATCACATTAAGAGATGTTGTGCCCAGTCCTAAAACTGGGTGAGTCAGGATTTTACCCTCCCATTCAGCCTGTGGAGGTCTTGCTCAATTGCCCACCACAGAGAAATAAAAATTCTCCCGCTGGATGCTGGATTATGTTCCTGCAGCCCTGAGATGATACAAGCAGGATTTAATTTGAACAGGGTTGGTTGAGTATGGAAAGCAGAACAGAAAGTCTGCAGAAAATAGAAAGTGACTGCCATCAGTTCCACAAGAGTGAAGCCACGCAAAAAGATGCTCTGAACCTTTGTTTTGAGGGCTGAAAATAACTTTTTGCATTTTGTTTGTTCCAAACAGCCACTGCAAACCCTTCAGGTAAGAAACTCAAACAAAGTGATCATTTGCTTTTTACTGAGAATGTTTCACCCATTATTTCAATCAGAAAAACTAAAAATCAAGATAAGTAAAGTGGAAATTTGGTGGGTATATTTTGAAATGGAAATGAGGTGGTTATATATTCATATTCTCTGTGTTCATAGGCATGTTTGCATTAATTACAGGAAATGAATACTAATTTATGATTGCCCCTGCTTGCCATCAGACTACATTTATTTACAGATGAGGTCAATGAAAAATTAGTTTAGTCTTTTTTACTGCTGTTTAGAACACTCAAGACTGTGTTTTCCTCTAGATTTGTCATGGTTAATGAATGTTGCTTCAGCAGTCAATCATGTACTCTAAATGCTGTCACACTTTTTTTTAAAGCCTCAGTCATGAACCATGACAGAAAAATAAACAAATAAATATAAAACTAAAAAACTCTTTTCACTGAGCAGCTACACTATGCAAAAATCTCCAGGGAAGGTTAAAGGAGGCCAGAATAAATGATAATATAAGTGCTGTGGATATAGAAAAGCAATAAAGGTGTACCAACACTGAGGGTCTGGCAAAAAAACTCAACATGCACATGCACACACACTCTCCAGTGAAAAAACTGGCAATGTTAGTAGCCTCAAGGTGCAATTTCCTGGAGCACTGAGATTGACATGCCAGCACTAAATGTTGTTAATTTAACTAACTTCAAATTAATGGCAGAGTCTGCAGTGGCCGAACCCCTCAAACACAGTCTCATTATAGCCTTGCTGGGAATGTCCTAAATATAGGCATTGACAGTTTAAAACAAATTCTCTTACATGGGGGTATTTTTAGACCCACGTAAGGCGTCAGAGTTTGTGTCATGGTATATGGTTGATTAATTGGGTTGGTAAGTCACCCTCCAACCCACAAACTGGGCATAAAAAGTCCCATGAAGAAATACAAAGAAGTTTTATAACTACAATATGTAGTTATAAGCAATATTGGTATTCCAGTAAAGTGAGAGGGTCTGTTTTGTGTTTAGGTTTTCTCTGGTTCTGTAGAACTTTGAAATTCTCATTTAAGTGGGATTTTAGGCCATTTGAAGACCAGTAGTAAGGGTTCTGTGGGGAATGGAAGTAATAGATTTCAATACAACTGGCCTCCTGAAGGCAGCATAGCCAAAATCAAAAGGATAATCAAAATAAAGCAAAGTCTAGACAACCCATCATCCTTTCATTTTTTGATGACAAACTCTACATTTCAGACCACGATCTTGGAATCCCTGAGTTCCTGTTGCCATATTTTTTAAGGTTTTTTCTCAAAATTGCTATTAACCCAGCTCCTCCAGTGTTAATCACATTAGAGGCTCAACCTGATTCATTAGTTGGTGTGTGTGAGAGAGAGAGAACAAAAAAGATCTCCTGAGCACATATTCAATGAGCAGATATTGCTGCAAATATCCTCCAGCACTCTTGTTAAAACCATCCTTACAATAAAAGCAGGCAATTTTTGCGTGTCCTGTGATTGATTTTCCCTAACAACAGCAGAATTGATCTCATACAAGCAATTACCTAAATCAATTTGTGTTCTTTACTTACAGTGAGGGCTTTCCTTTGCCCCAACGTGTAGAAGGGTCCTGGCAATGGGGACATTGTTTGTCAAAATGGCAATATCCAAAGGAGTGAGTCCCTCGCTGTTTGGTGTGTTCAGGTCCAGTTCCTCCAGCGTGTATTGATAAAGAAGAATCTGAACAGCATCCAGGTCCTGCTGCTCTACAGCCTCAAACATGGCTTCATTGCACTGGAAGTTCTGTGTGTCAATAAAGACAGAAATTTAGGAAAGATTTTCATATGTTAGTGCTTCAAAAATAGAGAAAATGTGTGTTTTGGGAGATTGCTCCTCAAAATAAAATATTGCTCCTTCAGCCCCAACTTAGGCTCAGCTTGAAGCGTGGCAAATGTTTGCAGCAGAATTGAGCTTGGTCTGCCCCTGGAGTGCTTGAAATTGCTTCAGGTCTGTGGGAATTTTCAAGTGAGATTCAAACCCATATGAAACAAATGCCTTCTTCTTTAGACATTTGTCCTGTAATCAAACTATATGAGAAATTATGTTTGCAGTGTGAAACTGGATGATACACTACAATTTTGGCAGAGCCTTTGGAGATCAGGAGGTGCAGGAGACTGCAGGGTATATGTTGTTATGTATGTTTTTCAAACTCAAACTCAAATTTTCAAGTGGAAAACTACAATCTGATGATGAAAATCCAAATCAAACAAGCAATTGTGCAGAAACCCCCTCCCAGTTCCAATGTGAGCCAGCGTGTTCATTCTACCACCTCAGTTATTTCTAGGTGCCCATATTATTACATTTAGGTTGTAACTAGAAGAAACCTTGAAATATATAGGCCTTAAAAACAGAAGTAGAAATGGGACTGAAAAAACAGACTGTCCAGTGTGCACGTCTGAGCAGCAGAGAGCACAAGCAGCCAAACCCAGGAACTTTCATGGCACCAAGTCTGAGGCAGCAAGAACCACTGAACCTTTTCCTTACCAATGTCAAGGAGATAAAAGAATGGCACAATACAAAGGCCCCTGTTGTTTCTTAATTGAGCTGGGGAGAAGCAGGTGCAGGAGAGTAGCAGGGCCTGCAGGTTTGTTGTTTTTTGTTTTTTTTTTTGAGAACATCCTTCTGGAGCCTGCAGTAATGACAAGTTATTTGCCAAGATTCTTTAAATTCCCTCCCAGTGTCCCATTGCCATAATTACCCGATAGGGTTTTTCCCTCTTTGGAATGAATTAGCAGGAGCAGGAGGCCCAGCAAGGCAAGGAGGGCTCAGAGCAGAGATTCAGATATGGAGTGTAAACCAGCTCCCTGTGTCCCAAAACCACAGGGAGGGAGCACTGAGAAAATTCTCGTCACAGAATGCACTCTTTATTCTATGAAATAAATATTGAATTGAAACCATCTTCTACTATGATTAGAAGTTAACACTTCAACCACTCTAAAAGTTCATTTTCTTTTTAAAATTGATACAGATTTATTTGGCATATCCATGTCCAAGTTTGCTCTCAGTGGAACAACACTGACCTGCTGGAACATCTTTTGTCTCCTCATAAAACACATGGACAGAGGGTATCCAAGCAGTTCTGGAAACTGCAGTCCCCAGCTCCTCCTTGGAATTTGATCAGTTCTACAGGGCCT
>VWYO01017329.1:81734-113553 GCA_013400275.1 Rhadina sibilatrix
GCTTGAAATGAAAAGTGTCTTCAGAAATTTTCAGGCCTAACAGGGATCTTCTGGTCTACACTTAGCATGTGGAATATTGGTACCATACTAAGAAATTGAAAAGGTGATGTTATCTAAAAGTTTTAGTGTAGTCCCCATCTGTGCTGAATATTGGGGATCAGCAGAACAGGAGGACAAATGTACATAAGATGCCCTTTACCTCAAACTACCAATATAAAGAAATGAGATACTTGTATTAAGGTGACAATCCAAGGATGAGATGAGCTATGCAGCAATGAAGGAAATCTGGGTCAGAAGTGTTGACTTGGGAATCTACCTTGTAGACACTGGAATATAGAACAGCTCATGCAAGACAAATATTTTTTCTGTAGGTTTCCATGCAGAATAAAAGATATGACTTAAACATCAGTGCTAATCATGGGGCTCTGTCACATTCTTAGGTTTAGGCTTTTCTCCAGATGGTGAGATTCAGGTTTAATTATATGATCAAATACTTAGGCCGTACTCCAGGGTTGGTATAAGATAAAAAATCCCAGAAAAAGGGACAGCTGGATGGCAAGCAGCTCTATTTGTCATTATTTTAACCCCTCTGTTCAAGATAAAAATTGTTTGTAAGTCATTACACTGTCATTAGGCAGAGCGCATGTCCAGAAAATTTTAGAAAGGAGGACAGCACATATTTCTCTTATTATGAGAGAAAACTTTAAAAAATGTCAGAAATTTTTACTGCAGTGCAGGAATATTTCTTATCATTCCAGTAGTTCCACAGCAGCTCCTTTGCTGTCTTGCTTACATAACACCTTTATAATCTTGATATCTGAGACCTTATGCTTATTCTGGTGTTCTGGGCATACCATGAAGGGATGAAGTGCTCTTGCTAGAAATTAAAAGAATTTTAAGTAATTATAATTATGAAATATTTTGATTATTGGTATGATACTTCTGTATGGCTTCAGCTCCACTCAACAGTGATCCTGATTTAACAGCTATATGTCACTGTATTGTGCACTCAAAATTAACATACAGAGAGCACTGATATTTCAAGTACAGAGGAAAAAGAAAGCTGTGCTCTTCACTCTATGAGACTTCATTATTATGATGCAGAATTGTGAACTGATAGACTTTTTTTCACAGAAATTACTAAAAAATGTAAAATCAGAAAGTCACAGAATATTTTGGGCTAGGAGGAACCTTAAAGTTCAGCTTGTGCCATCAACCTGTCACAGACACTAGAAATAAATCCACCAATTCTTCTGTATCAGCATCCTAAACAGCATTAATTTCATCATTGTTAATGCCCATTTCAAATACTTTTTCTACTGTTATTGGAACTTTCCCTAAAGTATTGTTTATGGGAATACAGGATAATTTAGCTTCAGAATCATCTGCATTTTGATCTAGTCAGAAAACAACGTATTACGCTTGTAACTGATCACAGCTGTGAAAATTTACATATTTAGCAGTGAATGAATCAAGAGTATATTACAAGGGGAATTGGTTGAAGGACACTGAGTGACTGAATTGGTCTGCATTTCTTTTAGTGAAGTTCATTTTTGGAAACAGTCTGGGAGCAGAACAAAAAGGTAAAGCTGATGGTGTTACTGAGTGAAGGGCTGTGGTGCTCACTCAGGACAGGAAGGTAGTTATTTCTCTCTTCACATTTTCCCTTCTGTGGCACTGGGTACACACATGGTATTCCCTTCTTCAAAAACCAGTGTAAGTAATACTCTTTTAATTGGCTTTACATATGTGCATAAAAGTTAAATGAGTTAGCATTTGTAGGGTGCTCCCCTAAGTGCTCAGTATCATTATTTGGCTTTAATTCCAATTTTGTGAGAGACTCAGGAAATCTTGTGCTACATCTCCTAAGTTTCTTCCATTATATAAACCAAAAATTCATTATTACATGATAATAAAAGAGAGATGGCTAACTCCACTATTATAGCTGAAATTAACCCAAATTATGGCTGACAAAAGCATTTGGTCCTTTTTAAAGATCTCTACACACACACACACACCCTTAAAAGATTTTACCTACTTGTCAGATTGCTGTAGAATTATTTTAAATACTTTGATTTAAATTGATTTTTTTGATTCAGTTATCACAATTTAGACCTGCCAGTGTGCCTCTGAAAATGCATCTTTGGGCTTCTGCTGGCCAAATGAAATACCTGAAGTATTTGTGAAATTTTGGCCCTAAGTAAGTTGTTGAGCAGAATCTAAGCACGTGTTTAAGTTAATTTGTCATAAATGCTCTTGCCAACTGACCTGTTGGCAAGAATGTTTCACCAAAAGGGAAAAAATAAAAGCAAATTTCTATTTCTTCATTTCGTTAGAAATCTGATTGAAAAAGCTGCACTGATTTAAATGAGAAACAGAGCATGAATATTATAAGCTACTTTGTCCAATCCAAACAACTACAAGACCCAATTGCAAATATCAGGTTTTCCAAATGAGCAATTCAGACACAAGCAATAGGCTGAAATACATTGACAAGTCTTATAACTTCAAAGAGTGTGAAATCGTGGGAGCTGTGATGTGGCATTTCTAACTGGTCATGTGTGCATCCCTCATCCACAGCAGAGAACATCAAACTGTGCTAGACAGTCAAAAAGCATCCTGGAGAGACAGCAGAATATCTCTTACACCTTCACCCATGCTAGTGAACTGCCCACTTTGGAAGTCTGCATCCACCCCAGCTCTCCAACTGCAGAAAAACATTCTACACACCTAACGAACTTTTCCCCAACTATTGGCTTTCACACAGCAACAGAAATATATTTGAAAATGATACAGTTTTCTGCAAAAGGCTTGTCACATTCCATGTAGAAGACTTTCTAGTATTGCAGTGTTTTTTAGAGATCTGCAGCCCAGGGATAAGAAATCCAAACACGTATAAGGAGTAATATCTTGAGATCCCAGTGCTCTATTTTAGTCCAGCTGGCATTGTCACAAATAAGAGTCTTCTGATTTCTGCCATCATTTACCATTACTAGATAACTTTCTTCTGCTCTGAAAGGACAAAAGCAGTAAATTCAAAGAGAAACAGAATCACATATTGGGCAAAGTTTAGGAGCAGTTTTTACATTGCTTTTTCCTTGACTCAGTCCTGCAGCCTCTAATCATTAGCTGGACAGCTGTGCTACGTGATTAATTTATTTAGGTGTTACTGTGATGCACAAATGTATATACTGAAAAGAACTACAGTATTGCTTTGCAGTAAGTAATAACCATGTTCCAGTAAGTGATTCAGTGCCAGAGTGTTTAGAAATGCAATCTTATGTAGCTTAATTAAAATGAAGTGCCCCTTTCAAGCTATTTGCTCTAAGTTTGACTGAAAAAGTCCACTATGTACTACTGGAGTTGGAAAAAGTGGTAAAGTAGTTTCTGCAAAGACTTGTTTTGATAAACATGAGTTCAAGAATAAAGCTATTTTGGGACATTGCTATGTCTGCAGCAAGACAACAATTTACTGAATGGAAAGTGTTGCACAGCAAGAGAGAGTGGAAAGAAAACTCTTCACTAGCCAAAGCTGAAAGAAAACAAATTCTAACAAATGTTGTTCACTTGTCTGGAGACATGATTTTATTCCTTGATTTAGCTCAGTGGCACAGAAACTCAATGATTAGAAAATACATGAGCTAGCAACCTGACCTGGAATATTTCCACCCCTTCATTAATGGTTTTCTTGCTGTTTATTTCTAGGGAATACTGGGAAAACAACAGGCAGAATGGATAGAATGGGATCCAAAGTCTCTCCAGTTCAGTGGGAGTCTATTCACTGCCTGTTGTGGACACCAGCTCAGAGCCCGGCCTGATGATACCTACAGGTTCCTCTGCTGGGTGTTTGTCAGTGACAAAAGCTGTGACACTCCCATGACAGTGTAGTGGGTTGGGAGAACAAAGTTAGCACAGGTACACCTGTGCACCCCATTAAATCCCCACCACATAACATAAAATCAGGTCTCCTAATGACAATGACTGGTATAGGCACTTCCAATGTGACAGAGTGAAAAGGGACAGAGCTGAGATTGCAATTTATTGCCTCAGGCTTAGCAGAGGACTCAGCCCCCAGTAGCAGTTCTCTGCTCCTCAATCCTTTGGCTCAGCTCATTGGCAATTTCTCTTCTTATTAGTTAAGTATGACAGAAGAGCCCATGTTTGAAGAAATATGTAATCTAAAGTGTGTATTTAGATAAACATTGGTCAGAAGATATGCTCACAGACTGGCATTCATTCAGCCTACATGTCAGTCTGCTCTGGCATGTCCCCAGCACTGGTTTATCCTCCTCCTTCACTCTCTCAGTCACACTCGAGCTTGCAAATGAAAAAAAAAAAAAAAAAGACAAGATAAGGTAGTGGCTAAAAAAATTCATCTGAAGAGTCTTTCCCCACAGCTCATACTTTGAGACCTCAATTCAAATCATCCCTCCAAACTGAAAAGCATTTGGAAGCCCACAGCCTCAAAAGCACAGCTGCTGGCTACCATGAAAAGGCTGTTCTCCAGCTCACAAGCCTTTTTGAATTTCAGGCTTCTCTTCTGAAACATGAATCTATTGGCTCTGAAAGAGCTGAGAGGAAGCAGCCATGGTCCCCTGCTTCCTTCAGGTCATGGTCTTTCTTCATAGGAGAGAGACAACAGTCTCCATGGGTCATGCAAGAGTTCTGTGACTTCAGGAAAGGACGATCCTAGGGGACAGCATCAGCTAATTGCATTAAAAACCATTTCCAATTCTTGCACTGATTAATACAATACGTCTCTTACATAATGTGTGAGTGTTAAAGGAGTCGAGTGTCCTTTTTCCTTCTGACAAAATGTAATATTTTTGTTATCTGGCCCAGCCACACTCTGAGTTTAGTGCTGCGTTGCACTAAGCATCTGATCGAGTGCGGAGACTGGTTCCAAGGGGCATCTCTGGGTGCATTCACAGACTCTGTCATTAGTCTTTGCTCTTCAGAAGTGGAGACAAACTCTTTCCTTCAAAATAATTCAGAGGAGAAGTTGAAGAATGTGTCTGTTTTTCCTACTTAGGAAAAAGTGGGATTAATTTTGTTTTAGCAATATCAACAAGCAAGTTCATCTTCCTTGAGAAAAAAGAAAATATTCTGTTGTACACTGAATTTCAATGAATGTTGTAAACTGTTATTCGAGAGACAAGATCTGTTCCCCAAAGTGTGTGCACTGGGGGTTGTGTAACTCCACCAGCACTGGCAGCAGCAGGAGCCCTTGTGAGGGTTAATTCCAGCAGGAATAGTGTTTCTATATTTTACTGTGCTGGTACCAGAGTGCTTGGCTGGGATTTGGTTGGGGTGCCCAGGCCAGACGCCTTCACATGTGATCTCTTTCTTCCATAGTCTTATCTACCGACCATCACCACAGTCTGGGAACAGCCTTGCATTTATATATCATGCCTGAAACTTCCATTTGCTCTGTCGTTTGGAAAAATGGGAACCTCTATTAAAGCAAACCTCACTTTTCTCAAAATACCTTTTATCCTTTTCTTCTAAGAGAAACACTTGCATCTATGGATTTAATTCACATTTTGTCACGTAAGTGCCGAGTTACAACCTTACTCCTAAAATAAAGCATCATCATGAAGCTCTACCCCCCTGCCTGCCCCCCTGGGCTTTTGTGCTAGCTCAGTTCCTGGGGAGCTTTGGGGGATATACTTCGGGGATAGGGTAAAAGATTCAAAAGAGGCTCTTACCTCAGGGGAATGTTCCAAGGCTTTATTCTTGAAGGGAATCCCAGGGGCAAAGAGAACGAACAAGGAAGAGCACGGGTTTATCTAGACTCCCTGTCCCAGCACAGATAGTTGGCATTCAGCCATTTGGTCAGAGATAGGGGAAAGGTAGGGTTAAACTAAAAGGTTACAGCTTTAGGGGGTCTCTGGGAAAAAACCATGTCCCCAGAGGAACACAACATCATCACTTGAGTAGGTAGCCTGTCTTGAGGGGTAGACCCTTCAAGCAGGTCAAACTGTGTTTTGACAAACACGTTAAGGGTGGGAAGAACATGCAGCACTCAGGCAACCAAGCCAAATGATGAGGAGTGTAGAGATGAGAAGCCAGCTGAATGAGGAGCTCAACAGGAGAGAGGGCTGGGAGCGTGGTGGGGCTGGGGCAGTTACCAGGGAGGCCTTGCGGAGGCTGAGGCGGTCGGAGCGGGCTCTGAAGTAGGCTTCATCGAAGGACGTGTGGCTGCCCTTCAGCTTCTCCGACAGGTTCCGGTAGAGGCGCTTGGCCGCGCTGGGGGACGACGGCACGCTGTGCTTCTTGCTCTGCAGGAGGCTTAAGTTGTGCATTTGCTGGGTCATTCTCAGCCAGGGTTTTCTAGGAGGAAAGCAGCGGCCGTTTAGTGAGGTTTTGCTCATTGGTCATCATTGAAGTGTGTCACTGAGGCACACTGTGCCAGGCTGCTGGGGCTAAAATCGGTTTCTGGACACACAGAGAGGCACGTTCGGGGCTTTTTCAATGGCAAATCTCTCTTTCTGGAATTAGACCCGTGGATATCGATGGAGACAGAGAATTGAAGATGGAAAAATAAAACAGACTACCCCAGAATTATTTGCTAATTTGTGTAAGGAAGAAGAGTTTCAATTAATGAGGGAAACAGTGTTTTTGCAGGGTCAGTTCTGGTAGTACAGGTGTCAGAAAAAACGACACCAAAAAGTAAATGTTGCTGTGGACAGTTTCATACTGAGTGGCTTCCTCATGTCATGGGCAGGCACTGGTTGTGTCTGTGTATTGTATTACTTTATCCTGCTCTGTGGTTGCCCTGTCCATTTAGGGTACAAACCCTTCCAAGAGGGACTGCTGCCTCTCTCTGACTGCCTCACCTAATTGGACTTACCTAATATCTCAGAACTAAACAATACTTTCTATGCTCTATCATTACAGTCATTTTTCCATGTTAAGAAAAATTGAATTAATATTTAACTCTGGAAATGTGTTATGTGGAAATATTTTTGCCTTTCTGTAGGGAAACTAAGAACCTGATTTGACCCAGCTGCAGGCATAGGAAACTATCCCTATGGATTTCTAAGTGAAAAGGTGACAAAAATGAACCATTTCTTCTCATTTTCCTGTTCCCCTGACAAGAGTGTGTACACATCTATAAGGCAGAATGCCTCTCTAAGAGACTTCACACTATCTTTTCTGGTAATTATATATATATAAAAATTATTATTATTGGTACTATGATACAAATTCTTTTTTGTTCTCATGATCTCAGCCTTCTTTTGAGAAAATTGGATGGCAGGACCAGACTTTAATGGCTATTTCCAGTAAAGGCATTCTTTATTAAACGCTCACCCTGCTGCTGAGGCTGGTTTTGGCAGGTATTTTTCCTTAAGATTAAAGATACCACCCAGCTTAGGTCTCCTAAGCTTTCTACGTCTTCCATTCTCACTGTGCACTGTGGTGAGCAGACACCCTGAGCAGAAAAGTATCTTATTACAAATAATTTCATATATTCTCCATGCTCCCGGGGCATTGAAGAGAGGCCAAGTCTCTGAAGGGAGACAGAGTCAACACAATTGTCATACGGGATGAACAAGGGAGTTATGTGAGCTGCACCCCAGAAATCAATGTGCAAGTGTGGAGATGATCAGATTTCTGGGACTCAGGAGACAGCAATAGTGCAAGGATATTTGACTGATTTTCTCTGAGTTTATGGAGTAAACTGATTATGCACCTCCCACTTTCCTATGTTACTAGTATTTTATAGAAACTCAGCGAGTTACCAAATTTAATTATAATTTAATTCTCAGTTACGTAGAGAAACACTTCCAGTTTCTATTAGTACATATTGCTACAGATTGTCCCACATAAATTTCTCCCTTTCCCTCTGTTTTCAAGAACTTCTTCTTTTCATCAGTAAAGTATGGCTCAAAACACAGACCCAAATTGTGAATAAAAATAGGCCAGGGAGGGCCATAGGCATGTTTGTAAAGGAAGTTTCAATTTCCCAAAATAATTTCATTCCAAGACTACAGGTTTTGAATACCAAACACCACACAGTTAGTCATGAACTCAGGACAGAAAGAACACTTTGCATTTGCCACACAAACCTAACCACCTCAAGATGAGGACAAAGAAGAGTAGGCCCAACCAATTCTTCATTCAAAGGCAGGTCAGCCCACTGCACTGTGTCTGCTTTGGGATTATGGGTTTTTATTTGAAAAGCAACAGGCTCAGCACATCAGAGTGGCACAGGAGAGGTTACAAGTTTCATGAAGCCAGTATGGGAATTTACTGCAGGGCTGTGTAGATATTTAGTAAGTATACATGAAACAAATTAGGAACATTACATAAATTAGGAACATCTACTTAGTAGGATTTCTCCTATCATAGTATTAGTTAAATAAAACAAGAATGCCTGGTTTCAAAGCTACATGGCTTGTGCCTCTATCAGTGTTCTCTAGGCTGATAAAGTCCTCCCTCTATCTCACTAGACCAAACTACCTGCTTGCTGACTCAAGGATTTAAATAATTACAGAAACATGGAATTTCGCCAGCCTGACTCCAAAAAAGCACCATCTTCTTCACTAATGTAGGAAGTGTTTTTGTCCCCATCTCCTTAACCTCAGTTGCCCAGATGTTTTTCATGGAATCTCTTGAAAGGCGTCAAGTTAAATCTTTTCTTGAGAAGGGAGAGGTTGTTTCTAGAATTCCAAATTTCTACAGAGAACAGCCTGACAGCAGCATTTTCTTTTATGAGAAAATACTAACCTGAGCAAGCAAAGGAGAGGCACCTGTCAGTTTTTGGACAGTTTTCCAGGAAATCAGAGTCTTTGGGACTTTATCCTGCTCTGTGGTTGCCCTGTCCATTTAGGGTACAAACCCTTCCAAGAGGGACTGCTGTCTCTCTCTGACTGCCTCACCTAATTGGACTTACCTAATATCTCAGAATTAAACAATACTTTCTATGGTCTATCCTTACAGTAGTTTTTGTAATGTACACTAGATGTGTTCTAGTGACACATCTCCCAGTACACATTCAAAACTCAGACAGTTGGCAGGGCTGTTTTCTCTGTTTCATTGTGCCCACTTGTAAAAAGAAACTGGAGTGTCTGTTACAGCATTCTAGAGTGCTGGTGTAGGCTTTGAACCAAAGCAAATATAGACATCACTGGGGTGCTAATCTGTGTCACCAACCCAGAAAAGTCTCAGAGCAGTTAACTACCAAGTCTGTTTCCCATGGCATGGGTTACTGTTCTTATGGACTGTGACTAAACAAAATTTGACTCCAAATATTACAGTTCCTTGGGGTTGCTGGAGTCCTTCTCATCTTGATCTGGTCAATGAACCAGGATTTATCCATTCAGAAGAAAACAACAGTGTGTTAGTAACCACCTAAACAACGAGTTCTGAGGGCAGTAACCATAGTGTGCCCTTGCCACACATGGAAGCTTTGTCAGTAAAGAGCCAGGATCTGCTATCCCAGGTCTGCCACTGATGGAAGAAGAGAAACTTTTATAATCTCATCAATGCTTCTGTGAACTCAACAGCAGGTGAATCTATAGAGAAGCTAAGTAAACACTCTTGGAATTGCAGCTATTCAACAATAAAGCAGATGGCATCTTTGCTATCCACCCAGAACTGGTGAATCACAAATGACTTGAAACATAGATATGTTCCCTGTATACTCACCATCAATATCCCAAGAAAGTGCAGGGAATAAACGTGGAACAATAAAGTAATAGCTGAAATGACATGATGCAAATGAGCTGCATTTTTTCACCAGTGTACTGAAACAGTAAAGTGCAAAATGCTACTGCAGATTATCATACTTAGCATCCTTCCTAGTCACATACAAGGTATGAAATGAAAAAAAACAAGGCAAGTTGCATATTCTGGAAAATTTTCTGCAAGTAGGACCTTTTTAGGCTGAAGAAATGTCTCGCAATAGAGCAATAGGGATGAGATTGGGCAAAATCGTGGGTGAAAAGCATAATAAGAAATAAGGAAAAGAAACAGCTTGATTAACATGATTCTGTGATGGAAAGCACAGGGATTTCTGGATGCTGGCGTTTTTTTACAGAAATAAACAGTTTTATGAGAGCAGTTTTAGGCTCCTTCAGAAAGTTATTAATTTGATTTCTTTTACAAGCATATCCTTGCCTCAACAATCTGGTGAAGACCTGAAATGTGCATTGTCTTGATTGAAACAAATCCCCCAGCTGAAATGCACTTTGCCTGAGGATGTGTCATTGTCAGAACTGAAATTGTTACAGCACATGGAAGACTAATAATTTAGAAAAAGGAGATGTGCAGAACAGCCCCGTTTGAGATTTTCACCAATGGAAGCCTCTGCAGAAAGCTGACATGGGTTGGGATGACAATAAGGACATCTCCAGGTGGTTTGGAGTAGCCCTGTGTGATCTAACTTGCATCCCCACAGCAAGGTGAGCACTGCAACAGGCAGCACAGCACCAGGTTTTACTGAGAAAGGCAGGGCAAGACAAAATAACAACAGCAGCTGCCCTTATATCCAGTCATAATTAACAGCAGTTTTCCTTTCCAAGAATAAAAGAGCACAGGAGTCTCGCAGCAGATCTCTGGGGAAACAGTTACTGCCCTGCCCTGGAAATAACCATCAAACCAGTCTGTGTGACTGTCACTGTGCTATAGCATGAACCAAACCAGGGACCAAGGTCTCCCAAAAAACATTTCATGCTGCATATCCTGCAGCTTTATCTTTGTGGTCGGATTTCTGCTTGCACATAAGCACTGAAGTAACCATTTTATTCCCCATCAATAAGGTCCTTTAAAAGCCAAATTCAAATACAAATGAATATAAAATAGTTATCTTTATAAAAGCTTGGTGTTTTCTCCCTTTTTAATTGTTAAATACAGACCTAATATTCTTGTCCCTTAAAAACATATTGCAGAGAAAGAAAAAGAAATACCTGAATTGTAGATCACTCTGTTGTCTGTGGCAAATACATGCTACACTCTATAGACAGGTGCACTGGTAAGGGCACAGCATAGCTATAAAAGCATTCTCTTAGGAATTTAGGAAAACACAACAGCTGAGAAACCACTCAACACTGTATGTTTATGAATCAATCATACTTGAAACTAATAATTAAGAATATGTGCATGAAAGAGTTAAATTTGACTTACCAGCTTAGGCTATCCAAGGTAAAATGTGAACAAGTTGCTGGTAATTGTCCACTCTCTTCCTTCAATGAATCACATTAGCTTTGCTGTCTCTGCTGGCTCAGCCTCTGGGCAGAATGAGTAAATCTCTTCCTTACACTGCATGAATGATCAGATATGAAAAAGCCTATTACTAGTAATTACTGAAGTCCAAGATTGCTGCTAAAACCTCAGAGCAGAACAGTATTTAAAGCAAGTGATGTTGTATCACAGGTAGATTGTTTGGTGCCTTAACTCTCTCCCAGTTACCTGTGCAGCTGTAGGAGTGACTAATATGTGAAGCCTCCTTGTGAGAGATGCCATGACTTCTGTGTGCTTTTAGCTTGTTGTAGCCTCTGAAATTGATCAGCAGCACGGTGTGCAAGTAGAAAAAATAATTACTGTCAGAGTAAACAAAACTGCAATTGTAATTATTTTGCCACGAAGTATGAGCAAAAAGGCATTAATGCAGCCATCCTCAAGCAGCTGGTTTTATGCTAAAACAGTGAGAGGAAGGGGGAAAAAAAAAATCACAGTGCAGTAGTGCTTGTTGCATGTGATGTATTGTTTCTTCTTGCTCTCCAAGCAAGCTACCACTACAGCAGCCTGCAATCACAGCAACAAAAGCAGCAGCCGTAGCTGTGGGACATCTGCAACATCACTGGAAAGCTCCCAGCCTGAACAGGTTACGCCTCAAAACCATTATTAAATGGATAACAAAATCCCACTCTATGGATGTTTCAGCTAAAGCAGATCCTGTAATGTCTGCATTAGGAGTTTCCAAAATAGTAGAACAGTGATATTTGAAAAATCTCTTTTTTTTACTGTAAGGCAAAAAATGCAAATGCTGGAACCCACAGAAACCCACAAAAATGTTACAAAGTCAAATGTGGAATATTTCAAATACCCATATATAGAATTCTAAAAACAGGGAAGGTGACAATCAAAGATAAACACCAACCTAGAAATTTGTTATCCTTCCAGGCAGTCCACTGGGTTAAATTCATGCAACCGGAACACTCCAGTGCAACATCAGATAATAAAAAAGAACCAAAACACACCAATTCCTGCTCATTGACCAGGACCATTAATATCTACAGAAGAAGTAGTTTGGATTGTTTTTAAGAGACGCCAGAGCTATTCTTACCAATCTGCAGAAATTTTTTTCCCTGGTTTTGTTCAGACGCGATGCTTGATTTTTGGAAAATGTTGGAGACCTCCCAAAATCTGTTGATCAGCCTGATTCTCCCACACTTCAAACCTCGGCTAAGGATGCTGTGCCTCATACCCAAGGGCAACCTTTTGCCCAAGTAGCTGAAGTTAAAATGTAGTCCTGGGCCTGATGTTTGTATGCCATGGAATTTGAAATTAATTTGTATTTTTTAAACAAATTTGGATCTGGATCAAAGCATTCTTTGGGGGGTTTTCTATCAGCACACGTGCGTGCCTGTGTACAAGTGTGTAAACATGCACACAGATGTATTTCCAGGGTGTAATGAAAATACCAAGTGCAAATAGTTACATTGCAGCAGCAGAGAATTGCAAAGTGCTATTACAATATTCTATGCACAATGTTCCTTCTCCTGTACCATGAAAATCACAGGCCCTCTGTGCACAGGATTCCCTCTTTTGTTCTACCCTTCCAAGGATCATTAGTCAGAGAGCTGACTGAGGTCACTGCTCCTTGCCAACAGGAGGAAATTGGAAATCTTTTGAAAACCACCAAATAGCTCTGTAACACTGAGATACTATCTGGAAAAAAGCATGCTGAAAATCTGAAATGTCTAAATCAGTTAAAAATAAGTGTAAGCCTAAGAACTCAATTTTCGGTGCTGTGCTAAATAGGGATGATTCTTCTAAGACAAAATCCCCAATTAGGGTGTTTTGGTTTTGTTTTTGTTTTTGTTTTTTTGGTCTGTATAGACCTCATCTATGGAACTCACTTGTAAAGGAATTCTCAATTTCCAGCTGTTTTCAGGGGAAAAACATAAAGTGAATTTGCAGAAATTATTCTATTCCTAAACATTTTCTAGCACTTTCTCATTGTAGTTCAATACTTCTGCTTTCTCCCTTCAGCTCAGTGGAAAGCAGCCCTTTTACAATTGCCATTTCAAGTCTTTAAATGCTTAGTCCTTTTTCTACCCAAACAGTATTTAGCAGAATAGTAGAATGCCCAAGCCTAGTTCTTGTGAAATACAATCAGCTTTTTTGTATCAAGAAAATATATTTATCATCTTCTTGACCTATGAATATAAATTCATAATTAACCTGTTCAAAAGCCAGAAGACACAAAACAATACTCAGTAAGGTAAAAGAAGTAATCATACATTTACCAAATGATAAAAAATGAAATTATTAAAAATGATTACTGGATGTTTGTAAATGACTGTGAGAGGCACCTAGATCCAGTTCTGGGAATGAAGATGACTTAAAGACATACAGAAACAAACCCCTGGGTTTCTGATGAAACACGTGGAAGCAGATCCTTTAGTCTGTTCTCCTGCAGAAACCTGCCCATCCTCAGCCTTTGATGCTTGCATTGGAGGACAGGGAAGTCACCCAGTTATTATTGCACTTGCATTCCACTCTCCATAGTTGCACTGAGCATTTTACTGGCTGTACTTACACTGCTGAGTTAACCTATTGTGACAGGTTTTCCTTCCATGATTGACGAGTCTGAAAGTTCCCTACCTGCAGTACACAAGGAGAGCTGCTCCCACAAGCTGCTGTTCTCACTGCTGCTAAAGCTGCACGTTTTTCTGAAGATGTACATTTAGTGGTGTATTTTGTTTAAAGAGGCCACCCAAATTGGCTGATTCAGTGACACAGTCCCCTAAACTTTCACCCTGTGCTGTTCTCAGCTTTACACACCACAGTGAGAGGAAGGGGGAAAAAAAAAAATCACAGTGCAGTAGTGCTTGTTGCATGTGATGTATTGTTTCTTCTTGCTCTCCAAGCAAGCTACCACTACAGCAGCCTGCAATCACAGCAACAAAAGCAGCAGCCGTAGCTGTGGGACATCTGCAACATCACTGGAAAGCTCAAAAACACCACAGGTGGTTTTAGCGTTGTGTTGGCCACTGACTCCATTTAGGAAATTCTGTTTGTTCCTCTCGGACATTGGGGCATTCCGGGGATGAGGAGCTCCGTGTAAGGTCTCGGGTTTCGCATCCTCCATCCATCGATAGGTGGCAGCGTCCACCCAGTTCTCCAAAACGCTGGCGCGGTCCCTGGAGCGGCAGTGACACAGGGATGGCTTTGTCCCCAGCACCATGTCCAAACGCGTCCGTGCAGGCGGCGTTCCAGTGCTCAGCATGTGCTCCATGCCCAGAGCCCAGCGTGGCCGTGTCTGACACCGCACACGCCGTGTTTGGGAAAAACATTTGGTTTTCCCCGCTAGAAACTGGGTGGGAAGTTTGGAGTGAAGAAACTCGCGTGGAGCCTGACTTTACTTGCAAATAAGTCAATGGCAAAGCTGTCGCCGTCATAAGAGACAAAGCTGCATTTTAGACTGTTCATAATCCCACCAAAAGAACAAATATTGCTCAAATGTCAGATCTCCATCCGCTGTTGCAGCAATGGAGCCAGGCAGGTTGGATTACCTGGGAATGGGATCTCAACCCCTCCCAAAGTAACATGGCTAACTCTGTCTGGCACCTGTATGCTCTGTCATTTTAAAAAATCCATTCCTTGAAAGGTACTTGAAGTGACTCTTCTCCTTGAAACAAGATAATGGGGTGGGGTTTTTTTCATACTGTAAAAACTATTCAGTGGGCAAGGTAAAATAAAAATCAAACAACCCCCCCAAACAAACACATAAAAGTGTTTGTTTGTCCCTACACTCATTATTTCTTGCACATTTTTATACATATAAGGTACTTCAGTAAAGTCCAACTCTGGTTTTGGCAATTCCTGCCTCTCTGGCTCCTTGTTTACCTATCATCTTTCATACATACTCCTTTGCCAATTTGTTTATTCTTTGTCCTATTCCCTGGTTTCTTGTGTTTCTTCAAGGACATTGATTTGAATCTTACTGTTTCACTAGGTACTGTAGCTAGTGTTCTTGATCCAAATCCATAGCAAATAACCTATTATCCACAGAGACACAGAAGTATTCATATGCTTACAAAAAAGACAGATATTTCCCTGTTGATCAGTCACAGACATCAACAAACTTGAAAAATTCTGAAATTGCGAAGAAAAGAGTGAAGAAAAAATAATTGTGTTTGGACTAAGCTTAGAAAATAATTTTCCCAAGTATTCTGAAATATTTGAGGCAATGTGATGTAAGTGACCAAATGGAGGTGGGCTTGGCAGCCCCAGCCCCCCCAGGCTTCCTCTGTGGCCACAGCTCCCAACTCTCAGTCCCCTCAGCCCAGCCTGGAATCTGGCACACCCAGGCTGTGCTGCAGGGCTGAAGTTGGGAGATGCACCAGAGCCTGGGGCTGGCAGACTCCCACTTCCAGAAGAAAGATGCAGAGGGGAGGACTTCTCAGCTTTGTGGCAGCTGTGGACTTGCTGTATTTCAGAACATGGTTTTAAATGAACTAGCAGAAAATCAGAACTGTTTGGTCAGAATTCTTTAAAGATGGCATGTTTTTCATGTCACAGTGGCTTTTTTACCCCTGCTAGTCTTTTTACTTGGAAAGTTCCTGAGAATAATAATTCCTGGCTGCAGCGGAATTTAGAATTTAGAATCAGGCCTGGGCTGTCAGAGCTACAAAACTACTGAGTCATTTGGGATCTTTTGGAGTGTAAGTTAAGGTAAACAGAAATAAAATAGTGTAAGGAGTCCATCAGAGCCTCAAAGCCCTTCCTGTTTGAACCAAGGAATCAAAGAGCAGCTGCTGTTACCTATGAAGAGGTGTGCACCAACTCTGATTGATGGGAACTCTTGCATCTCCCAACAATGCAGAGTTGAGCTCTTTGTTGATGGTTCAACCAGTTGTTCCCCAGATTAGGAAAACCCCCTAAATCTGTACAAACACAACCAGCTGCAGGAAGTCTATAAAAGTACATGAGGCCATTGGATGTGTCTGAAGATATTGCTGCTCCTCAGAAACAAATTACCCATCTGAACATCATGGAAATAATGAAGTTGTCAGCGACAACAGGCGGCTGAGATGTTTTGTCAGCCTCCTGTTGATTATGTTATTTAGTCAGACACTCCAGATAGAGATAATTTATGCCATGTATTGTTTAGCCATGACTACTCCCAGCTGCACTACATTTAATTCAAGTTACACCAGAACATTTCACAAACAGAAATTAACAGGCTTTTCATAACTGGCAATTTCTAGATTAGGAGAGAATAAAGAAAAAAACCAGAATTTAGGGAAGCTGAACAGGGAACAAAGCTGAACAGAGGCAGACACACACCATCCCAGAGAAGCATATTCTTTTTTAAGGTAAAGACATTTTGAGGCTTGTGACACAGTCTTTAAAAAGACCAAAAAGAACATACAAATATATAGATAGGTGTCATTACAACTTTTGTATGATTGCAGCAATTAGCAGTATACTTATTAAAAATATAAGAAATATAAGGCATATTTCTGAAGATTGATCTCCCTTTTCTTCAAAACTTGTATAAGAACATCTATTATAAAGTACTACACAAATGCCATTATTTTTCATATTGAATAAAGAAAAAACTTTGATAACAGATGAACAGAACTTCCTGCTGTTCTGTGAACCCCAAGCACTGTTTTTTTCACTAAGCAGATACTCCTTAAAGAGCATCTTGTTTGCCCTGATAAAAGCAGAAATCTGTTTATGGGCAGTGACTTTAACATATCAAAATCAGACATTTAAAAAGAAACACATACACAAAACCAACAGCAACAAATCCCTCACCAAACAAACCACAAAAAACCCAGAGTAAGGTACCATTTCAGGAAAACCTTGCTACTGAGGACAAAGAATAGGAAGAGAGGGGCTATTTTCAAAGGGTAACATTTACCTGGGGACAATAATTTATCCAGATCCTGATGAAGAGAGATTGTTCTAGATAACAGCAATTCAAACCAAGAGCCCATTTGTCTGCATTATCAGAGGAAGAACCACAAGGAGATCTGTCTCCCTGGACCAGCTTTTGTGAATAGCCCTGTATCTTTACTATAGGGAAGTATCCCCCTGCCTGGCTGTGAGAATTTTCCACAAGCTGAAATTCATACTGCAGTCATTTGGTCTGATGTGGCTGTTCATTTACATTTGAGTTTAAATGAAAATAACTCTGAGGAATTCCAAACCAATGCATCACAGGAGCGATGCAAAACCCCAAACAGAATAGAAATGATTGCTGTGAAGTAATTTAGATTTGCCAGCGCCATTCTTTTTCAAAATGAGTTCAAATGAACAATTCAAACAACAATTTTTTGCTGAGAAGCTGTGATAGCTTCAAATCGTGAAGAGCCAAGGTTTACTGCAGAGGCAATGCACAAAGACGTAACAGTTTTTGTTGAAACCTTTTTATACTTTAAAGAGACAAGGACATATGATTGTTTATCCTTTACAAGAGGTGTGGGGCACAGCAAAATCAGTGGCAAAATTCAAAATATGGGATTCTTCTTTCCTCAAGTGCAACATTTCAATAAAAGTGAAATTAAAATTTAAGAAGTGCAACCAAATATTTTCTGTTTACAACATAGCAGGTCTGTAACATACTTTACCAAAAATCATTCCTTTTTTACTGTAGGAGAGGCTCTTAAAAACTGTAGTAGTGAGAAGAGCAGTTCATTCTCATCATTTTTTTAGCTCTAAACCTGATGAATCTGTTCCCTCTCAATTAGTCATGCCAACCTCTCACTGAGCAATAAACATCAGTACTTGGCCTTGCTGTGTTGCCACAAGTCCCTTCTCCAGCACACAAACAAGATCAGAATACAAAGTGATAATTGCTCCCTAATGAGCACACACTTTTTGGATTAATTCAGTTCACAGCCTCTCTTCCCATTTCTCTCTATTCGTCACATCTGAACTAACGCATCAACCAACTCCAAAGGTGAGAAATCAATCTGAAATAAACTCCTACTTTTCTTGGCTGGTTGCAGCATGACTTGCTCTGTTTTCCAACAGGTCAAAGAAAATCTAACCCAGACTGTAAAACTGTGGGCTTTATCTCCCATATTCAAACTCTGACTTAGCAAAGTCCTTGGAAAACAGATATGGGGCCAATTCCTCAGGAGGAGTTGTGGTATCGGCCAAATCCTGATGTGTTGGCAAAAGTCTATGACCTTCCATCCTGTTCATCGACCCTCTGGGACATGCTTTTCTCCTTCTCACTCACTCTCAAATTAGAAAGAATGATGCTGGTTAAGCTGGGGCAGGAGGTGCTTACAGCACACAGCAGGGCTCTGGCAAGTGCCCAGATTCACCTTGGGTGGGACAACTCCAGGCCAGAGCTGGAGTCTCAGGAACTTTTGCTCTTCAAATCATGGTAAAGCACTTGTTAGTCCTAGAACAGAGACACTGGCTGGGAAAACCTTTGAGATATCAGACTCACCTGCCCTAAGGGATTCCTGTATCAATAATGCTTGGTTATCACATGCTCACTTATGTTTCTGTTATATGCAGAAAACCGAAAATATTAAAATTTAACTTCCAAAACTATAGAACCCCAACACTTCAACAGCTTATTATAAATAACTACTTCCTATATTTTATAAATGAGGTACTTCAAAAGTGTTTGTACATCACCATCCAGTTATTACACTCATTAGTGTTGTCACAGGAGACAGATGGGGAATATAATTTGCTGCTGTGTTAAAAGATTGAATATGGATTTGGAAACGAGTACTCCTGGTCCAATGAAACAACACTCTCTGCAGCCAGAAGTGCTGATCTGATTTCATCTGAATTGTGTTAATAAATATTTGCAAAACCAGGCAGCTTAGGTGGCTTAATTAAGAAAACACTTGCTTTTCACCTTTAGTAATTAATTTCCTTCAGGGTCAGCAATTGGTGGTCTTACAGCTATTGCCCAAACTTCTACACACTTTGGGATGATTAATGATCTCTGTTCTGGAAAATTATGAGGTGCTATAAGGAAAAATTACCTGATTTCACACAATGTGAAACCTCTCACTGAGTACCTTTTCTCTGCATTTTTTTTAAAAGGGGCATGGTCTGTATGAATGTATGTCACAGAAAACTTGTAATGAGCTCCCCACAAACCTGCCCTGAATTCTCACGTGGCAATGCAGCCAGCCTCTGCTACAGGCAACACTGAGCCCAAGTGAAATCCTATAGATATTCAGTGCTGGCAAGAGAATTGCCCTTCAGATGGCACTGATCAGTGTGACACCTGAGCCTTGGGACAGAGAGAAATGCTCAGCATTTTACTCCAGATGCTTCTCTTGGTTTCAGCATCAACTGTCCTCCCAAAAACAGCCCCTCACACACACACAAAGCACAAACACAGAAATGTGCACTTTTATCACACCAATTTTAGTATCCGTTTTCTGACTTTTTTTTTAATTGGTAAATAATATGCTTTGGGTCATATTTTGCAGCATTGTACTCAATGCAGGTCTTTTGAATGATTGCAGCTGAGAATATATTTTGCATCTTTGCAGACACCATTCTGGGAGAACTCATTCTGGGCCTCTATCCAGCTTTCCAAAGAGGCACAATTGTAGCAAATTCCATGCAACACCCAGTGTTGCTACTCAGCTGGAAATGAAGCCATGGGTTTGCAATGAGGTGGGCCATAGTTTATTATATACAATCCTCTAACAGAAAATCTTGTGCTCCAGCACTTCACCTGATCTGTTCTCTTGCCTCTACTTTTTAATAAAACTGTGTAGTTGGCTTTAATTATGGGCCATAATTAGTAAGAACTTGAAAATTATCCACTATCAGTATGCAGAGTGAATTTGTTGTCTGGCTTCATCTTTTATCCAAATTGGATGAAAAACAGAAGGTTGATTTGGTTATTCCAGCTGTACTTGGGAAGAAGAAGAGTTAAACATAAATAATTTGGTTTGTTCTAAGAATTGCTGGTGCAGATGGTTCTGTTGCCTGATGTTCAGTACAAATAAGGTGACTTTTCTTGAGAGAAATAGTGAACTACAGAGAGGGGGGGAAAAGCCAAGCTGGTATGAACAACTTCAACGTTGAATCATAGATAAAGGGGAGCCATGAAAAAAATATAAAAAAATCCATTTTAAATTTTTAACAAGGAAGCTTTCAATGACAGAGTAATTCCTTTTATAATATTCTACCACCAGACTGAGATCCATTTTTTCACTGATTTCAGTACAGAGATGGGTGTTTTGTATTGGCACTACTGCTCTAAGTACAAACACAACAGGAAAATTAAAGCAGGGAAAGTGTAGGAATTTATCTAATGGTTATTCAGTGGACCTGTGAGAGAGCTGGAACTGGACAATAGTATTGTTCCAGTGCTGATTTATCCTTCATCATATGGTTTAACAGAAATATTGGAGTTTTGTCCAATTTTGGCTCATCTGACTTTTATTTTACACCCTCCCCCCTTCAAGAAGTTGCCATCAAACTAAATTTCCAAATTACTGACATGCTGCATTGATAGTTGTGTTTGAAAAGATTAGGTCACATGAAGCTAGAACAGAATAAAGCTGGTGGTCAATGAATGATTCCATCATTTTTCTTTAAATGAATCTATATTAAAAACCAGCTTAACACTAAGAAATGAACCTGCACTTCAGCAAAAGCTAGAGTATTAGTATTTTGATATCATTGGAAAGTTTGATTACTGAGCCCATTATTATATCACAGTCTCACAGTATAAATACAGCTGTGAGACTGTGATATCATATTCTTACAAAATAGTTCTTTGGATTTTCTGAAGAACACCCAGACACTCAAAAAACTGTTCAAAGAGGTGCAATCCTTAAAGAATGATTTTTTAGAAGGGTGAGAAATCCAAGCCTAACTACCAGCCTCTCCTGAAAAGAGGCAATCTAAAAACTGAATGCTGTGATGTATCAGCACACAAGCTGTGCTGGGAGAACATTGTGAGACACACAAAAAGACAAGTGAAGCAGTTGTGTTTTCTAACACTCGAAGAAGCACAGATTCAAACTTCATAGTACCAGTCCACCACCACAAAGATTGCATAGAATTACCTTTACTTATACCAGGATATAGCTTTTAAATATAAGTAGTAGGAAAACCTGGTTAATAGAATTCCAAGTAGTTTTAATATGTGCTTAAAGAAATAGTTATACGCCATTGAAACCAGAAATTTTGGTCAGAGTTTTTCCACAAACCTATCTATGAACCACTGAATGGCATTTTAATGTGCAGCATTTTGTTCAGTAGGCTTTTGAAAATAATATGGAGAATATAACTGGTACTTTCAGCCAGAATAACTCATGGAGCTCTCATGAAAAATGAGGAATTCAGGCTTAAAAATGAAATGAATCTTCTCTAATTTTATGTGAAATTCCACAGCTCCATGTAATATGATCTTCATTCCATAATGGGGTCTCCTATTTAGTTAGCAAATATTAACAGCCTCTCTAAATTACTGCCTTTTGCATATGTCCTTCAGATCTGATGGCTCAGATCTTAGCTTTGGATAGGGACAGCCTCCCAGTGGGTTACAGATAGGAAACGTCACTGCACATGAGAAATACTGATTTTCATCTGCTTCTTCAACCCTAGATTCAGCTGTTCAAAACAGAAGATCACAATGCAAACACCAGCCCTGACAAAGCTTGGCAGGACTGAGCTGCTGCTGCTCTGTGCTGTCAATCAGCTGCCAAAATGGGAAAGTGTTTCTACCTTCAGCCAGTATTTCCAACTGTGCACATGGTGCTCACAGTAGATGACAGTGCAAGAATTACAAGTCACTTGCATACCAGAAATACTTTGGGAACGTGAAGGGGGAAATAAGGGAGTGATCACGATTGTACAAGAAAACCCAATAGGACTGCAGTGGCAAGCTTTGAATTTGCAGTGAAAGTTGTGTCCCTGCAAGATATGGTTTCTCCAGTGCATGCTGCAAAGCAGAGTCAGTTCCTTTTAATTTCTTTCATCTATCTATCTACACAAAGCAGCGTCTGAACTGTATTTCCAAGAAACAATTATATAAAACGAGGTGTCTTCTCAGAAAAGTTTTCCTTTCCTTGAAAAGCAATGCAGAAAATTAAGGAATTACTGTACTGAAAATTAGTAGAGCCTATCTTAATGTGTCTATCTAAAAAAAAGTGACAGACAGTTTTAATACATTAAAAGAATGAAATATTAGATACCCCAAATCAGTTTTCAGACATTATTAGAGAGCAATTCCTACAGTATAACTACCAGCTAAATAACTCGCTGTAGATAGCACTTTTTAGAAAACTGCTTGCAGATGATTTCCAAATTAAAAAAGGTACAATTCACTGTAACATTTGCTTCAAATGATACAACTGACTAATATGAAGTACTCTTTTAGCATGAATTAATTAATACAGTCAATTAGCATACACAGATGGGTGAGAAAATTAAGCTTATGAGTGAAGTATGAAAGGAATGTAAATCTGAAAGTAATTACAATGAATTTTCCCCATTTTTCTCTCTATAAAGAGTATGTTATATTAGTTCTGTACAAATTCATTTTCACCTCTGTCTCTGACAAGGCAAGAAAGAAAACTGTTACACAATATCACCTATTTCAAATAACACCAGATTTTACACTTTTTTTTTAAATCCTAGAACAAATGAATAAGGAAATAAAAACCCTGTGTTTCTTTACAATTGACAAGTCATGATTAAAAAAGGTCAAGAAAGGACATTTGCATTATCTGTCTTGTTCTGAAAACAGTGCTGTATTAAGAATAAATGATACAAAAATATCATCAAAAAACCTCGACAAATGAGAAATGAATACAATTGGTCAAGGATCAGAAATTCCCACCCAAAGCTACTGAGCACTGATAACTACAGCAGGCCCTGAGCCAGTCAGTTGTTCCAGGAGCACATTTTGATTGGCTTAATTCCTTTGCTGGACAGCACAGAAGATGTGGAAGACTTTTCTTAGTAACAGGCTGAACCTTCTGCAACTTTTTGCTAATATCCACTACTCAGTTGTCTCTGTTCTTTATTGACACCTTGTAAGAAATCTGAACAGCCAAGCAGAAAGTCTCTTTAACCTCCACTGATACCATCACAGCAGCTGTCAGGGAATCCAAATGTGCAGCATCCACCTATCACTTGTTTGGAGATAGATTTTTTTTTTTCTTTTTTTTTTTAATCCTGAAACACATTTTCTTTAAAAATTACAAAGGCTTAGCAATAGTGATTTCATAAGGAAAATCACTCTTGCACCCACAACTTCTTCAAGATAAAGTTCAAGGCAGGAAGAGATGCTGAATATTGAATTGGTACCAGAAGACAGACAAAGGATAGATTACACAGAAACCCAAATAGATGGAAGTTTAAGTTCAGTGATGGAATAATTCCTTGTCTTATGATTAGCCATATTCTTGGGTAAATAATTCTCACCAGTTAAAGTCGATACAATTTCAATCAGTAGAAGAAAGTGAGGTGCTGTAAATAATTTTGTAAGTCCCTATAGATGTGTATCTGGATCATTCAATGAGAAAACTAAAAGAAATGGTGCAGGATGTGTTAGGATTTATCTTTAGAATGGATTTGTGACAGGGTCTGGGTAAGAAAAACATACAGGGGACTTCTAAATGCAACTTCTGATCACAGTTCTTCAATTACAGCAGCAGTTCATAAACAGCTGAGAAAATAGGACACCCTCTCTGTTAGGTGTGTTCTGTGCCAGAGGAAATAGGAATCTGCTTTTCTAAAAGCTAAATGAAGCAAAACTACATAGACTCTGTGAAACAATGAAAACAACACTCCAATTTATTTGATCTTGAAAATATGAGCAAACAATTAGGATCTGTGCTTGAGTATGGCTATATATGTATTTATCTCAAGCTTTTTGTCTTTCTGGAAAGTCTCCATGATCTCAATCGTTTGGATGAACTATTATATAGGGAAATGTAAACAATACCAACTTATTCAAGAGATGGATAAAGAGCTGTCCAGGAGATTTGAAGTAATAAAAAGGCATTTTTTTAATAAGAAATCTGTGCAACTGCTCAACTTGCAGTTTTCTGCTGCAGTTCAGCAGCTGTTCATTACAGTCTGAAGATGCTTCAATTATCACCTCTGTACTGTCTGGCTTTAAGGTCACTGAAGGCTCCTTTTAAAAAGTTGCATCAAGTTTCCTAAAGCAAATATTTAGATAACTGTTAGATTGTGTCACTCTCTCAGAAAATCAGGATGTTGACTTTCTCCCTGCTTTGATGGTCAGCTCAATGACAATATTCCTGTGAAATACAGTCCTTCAGAGGGGGATTGGGGATAAACTTCTCTGGAGCTCTTCCTTTTATTTATGCTTTCCATTGAAAGATCAGAAGTGTGGCACATTCAGCAGGAGTTGTCAGTGCCCTCAACACACAGAAGCTACTCAGCAAAGCTGGCTGTCACCCAGAATGACACTGCACTCCCCATTTGCAGGCAGGTTAAAGCAAAACAGTTTAGTGATAACTTATACCCAGAAATTTATTGCAATGATCAAAATGGCTTCCTTGCATTTGGAAGTTCAAAGAAATTTAAAAATTATAGGAAAACTTTAAGAAGTCTTCTTTCACACTACCATTGACCATAAAGTTAGGAATTTGGAAGACTTGTGAAGTAGTGGAATGATAGCTTGGATCAAGCTTCAAAGTGCTGGTTAATATCTCATTAACTTTGCTAGTGAAGGAATCAGCCTTTTCTGATTGATGTCTTAATTATGTCCTAAACAAACCATAATTTCAAACGTAGTAATTCCATAAGCACTGGTACATTTCCCTTCTCTCACAGCAGAAAAACTGTTCTCTTACATATATTCCTTACTCTGTAAATTAAAAGAGAAAAGATATTTGCTTGATAAATGTAAAAGACACAGTCATGATAAAGTACACAAACTTATCAGCAGAAATATGTCCCACATAAATGATTCCCTCAAATAACCTTCTGTGAAGATTGAATAACTGTGTGACATAGAGCTTCTTCAAAAATGAGGTAATTGAACGTATCTTTGAGACGATTTACATAAAACAGTTTTTAATGCAATTCCTGGCAAGTCTGCTAGATTATTAAACAGTGAATTTAATAATTGTCACTCCTATAAGTTTCTAATGTAGCTGAAATAACTTCCATCCTAGGAAAAAAATAATTAATAGAAGAAATCCTGCTTTAATCTGCATTTTCAGGCTTTTACTAAAGTTATATTTTTAATATTTCTTTCAGCTGCCTTCAGCCTGCAGTGGCAAATAGACCTACAGGCCCAATACCACCTAATAGTGTGAGGCTTTGCACACATTGAGGTTCAGGGGATTTCTCAGGCTAAATTATATTAAAGCACCTACACAGCCTTTAAACCTCACGTTCCCTCCCCAGAGCTGCTTCAGCAGTGACTGTATAAAGAAACTGTTCTCTGATGACCTCCCTAGTGAATGAATCATTTTAGACTTTCCTTTGTGATTACTCTTGTTTTGCCCACCCACTTACAACATCAGCTATAATAAGGCTATTTATGGTAACTACTACAAGATAAATTAAACCCACATTTGTGATTTGCGTACACAAACCCGGTGCTCCACTTAACACAGCAAGAAACTTTGTGCCTCAGGAGGGCACTGACTGATGTGTGACTGAGAAGTACAGTTCTGCCATTTTAACACGTGCCTCTTCAACCTGTTTTTGGGATTTTTGAGGCATACAGCACATGGCATTAAGCAGCAGAAGCATCCACACAGCTGCTCTTTGGTGTCAAGATCAATGAGCCTGTCAATCAAGGATGCCCCACTGGTCATGCAAAATACTGAGATGTTCACGCTTGGGTGTGACACCAGGATTCACAGTGCTGTCCTGGAGCTTGGTACAACTCCAGACACATTCCTAGTAGCATTCTTTTCACTGAATTTCATACCAAAATACATTCCCATTTGTTTAGGCCTCGAGAAAGCAGTCACTTCATTCAACACTGCGTGTGCTACTGGATTTATAAGGACGTGCTTTTAAAAATATTGGGAAAAAATAGTTTGAAGTTACAAGTGGCACCTCAGAAAACTTTTCTCTGAGTTGACAAACAATTGTTTGGAACAAGGGGAGTAGTTCTGATGGACTCTGTGTTGTTGCAGTTGGATCACTAACCTGGTAAAAGGGAAGCTCACTCCCTCCTCTCCACTCCAGTCTGCAGCCCGTGAGTTTCTAAATATTTCTTGATCTGCCTTTTTCAGAGAAGAAGTATAAGTATGGATTGGAAAATTACAAATGCAATGCTCAGAGTCTCCAGTTCTCACATCCCTTAGTCAGACGTTCATCCTTAAGCCCAAGAAAATGACTCAAGTGTTGATATCATTGTGTTTGGAGAAAAGCCTCAATTTTTATAAAGATCTTTCAATGAAAGCAGTACAGTAAAAATACATCATTAACTCCTATTTAGTGTGATGTGAATGCACCATAATGACCACCCTCTGTTTTGTACATGAAGCCAGCTGGAAGAAACTCCATATATGAAATACAGAAGCTTGGAACGTTCTGCAGTGTGCACAGTGGTTTGAAACAGGGAAAAAATGCTACTGAAGTCTTTACAGTATTAAGATATGAATAACAAACATAAACATATACTACATGGTGAGTAATGAGCATAAAGCTTTCATCTTTCTTCGTGGGAAATCCTGTGGAAGGCAAATAAACCCATAGAGACCATTGTAGGAACACATACCATATCATGCTTTCTTTTATCCCAATAGCTGGCAACAAAATATATGCATTTACAACAGATTTCTTTTTTTTCCCTTTTAATCTGTAGCTAACTGCAGTTTTAAAGCCTCTCATTTGTTTAACTAGCAAGCTGAACAAGGCATTTAGAAAAAAAAAATAAAAATCCAGTTAAATTTGGCACCTTCCTTGTTCTTTCTTCCCCAACAGTCCTGACATATGAGTGGTTATTCTCCCTTCTCTTCAGATCCTTCTCTAAGCTCTCTCACCAGGATTTCAAAGTAAGATGATCAAATGTGCAAGAGAGGCACCTAATTTCTCACAGGCACTTCTGAAAGCTCCTGACTAGGTCTAGAGTGAACAATTTTCTTTCTCTTCCCCTGCCCCCACCTTTTCTTCTCTGGCCTTTGATCTTTAGAAAGCACAAATGCCATTACAGTGAATAAAGTCATAGCCCACAGAGTCAATCCCCTACTATTTACCACCTCCCCCCTGCCCCAGGCAGCCCCCAGCCCAGCCAGGCTGGCTCAGTTGGGCTCAGAGACAGCAGCAGGTATCATCAGCACTGTGACAAATGAGAATGTGTGTCAGGGGAGGCTGTTCAAACAAACACTTGGATGCTTGGGAACACAGACAGAAGAGCTAAGATCTAGCTTTTCTTTTTTCTTTTTCTTTTTTTTTTTTTCTTCTCTTTTCTTTCTCCCTCCACCTTCAAAACAGAAGATTAAGTTTGCTGTGAACATGAGCTGATGAAAAGAATTCAAATAGTGCTTTGAATAGTGCCACTGAGAGCGTCACAGGAGAATTACAAATTGCTGCTGGAGACACCAGTCTCCCTTTACAGAAAGTTAACATAAAAGTACACATATCTTCTTTCTATAAGGTACTAACTTGTAAATTAACCTTTAATGGAGTATAAATGATGTCCTGAAAGAACTGCTTATGCAGCTATATTTATGATCTAGAAAATTGCAAATATTTACAAGATTATAGGTGTTAATGGTCTGTCAAAAATGTTTGTATATTGTACATACATTAAACCTCAGTTTAAGACCACCCTGCTATAAAGACCACCCCATTTCTTGTCCCATATAGAATTTCATTTGATTCCATATATTCCATTCCTTATAATGAGGCTAGGCCCCAGCATACACCCAAACCATTCCAGAGAGGGAACTGCTCCTCTGTAGGATCTGCTGTGAAGGAGAACATGTTTTAACCTCTGTTCCCAGATTCCCAGCCAGTGTTCTCTCTGTCACCCCCTCAGTGAGGGACTGAGGAAAGGCTCCTGACAAAGCCCAGCAGAAGGCAAAGCAGAGCTGGAGGGGGAGTCACACACAGCCTCAGGAGGACTGAGCAGCGTTTCACTGCTCTGCAAGGAAGAGCTCCAGCTCCCAGCACTCCTGCCTCAGTTTCCCTGCTGGGCAGTGATGCCTTTTAGCAGAACACCCCTGACATCCCCGTGTCCTGCTCACGGTGAGTGAGAAGGGAAACAGCTCAAGCACAGCCTGCTGGCTGCTCTCTGCCCCAGGCTTTGTCCCCACAGCAGGTGGACCCAATTCTAACTTTTCATTTTCTACAATCACGTCTCAGCTTTTTTTTTTTTTTTCTCCCCCACTAAGGTAATTATTGAAACTGTTAATTTTCCTTAAAACAGTTTGCATTTGAGGTTTTCTATGAGTGCTACAGTGAAATAAAAAGAAAACATCCCCTCTTTGATTTAATTCTGTATTTGTCGCTGACTCAATTTCTGCTTTGTTAATAATTATTAATATATCTTCTCTGGGCATAAGTTATAGCAACAATAATTTCAATAAAAGCCAAAATACATTTGCTACTCAAAGTGAGACAATAACTTGTTCTCTGTTCTCTGATCTATTACAGCTTCTTTTCTGGGCAATGGAGTAACTTTCTGTGTTAGAAATTGGATCCCAACTTCTGAATTGAAATTGCTTTTTCTGAAAGCATTGCAAAATAAAAAAGAGTTGGACCTTGTCAGTTATGATAGAGAAATTTCACAAAGGTCAAAGTCTGAATTTTGAAAGAGGAGAAACTTTTTTTGGAAATGTGCATAACTCAAAATGTTACAATTTTTAATAGTTGTTTTACAAACATCATTGAATTCACATATAAATACAGCTTGGGAAAAATAAATACTTTGGGAACAAATACTTGGGGCTCTGCCCAGGTTTTATTGCAACAGATTATTTTCTTTTGTAATTCATCATTTGCTGTGCATTATCTTGCTCAATGACAGGGAAAAAAACCCAACGTTCTTCTTTAGGATAAAAAGTCAAAGGAAAACTTGAAAAGGCTCTGTCCTCCCTGACCTCATGCACATTTTTATTGATATCAAATTGCTCATATTTTTTTGCCTTGCCATTTTCAGTTTTATACCTGCTGGGTCAGATCTTCAAATGATGTAAACTGGCATCGACCTAATGGTTTCCATGAAAGTATCAGAGCTGAGGATCTGGCATTAATTATTGAGGATTGTCTGTTTTCCAGTGAGATAATGTAAAAGTTGAGCTTGAAAGAGAGTGATCTGTAAGTTAAGTACAGAGATACGGCTTAAGTGAGGTGATTTTAGGGAAAATTAACTTCTGAGATTTTACACAGATCTTCAGATGATCTAATTATTTTATGCCATAATCTGTGCCAAGAGAATAATCAAAGCAAAGCTTCTCACAAATTATGAGATATTTGATTTTCTCAAAAAGACAACATTCATTTGGATAGCTCAAGGAAAAAAATGCCATTTGGAATTCTGTGTTGTTGAATGAGCTTGCTTACATCAGTTTGGCTGCTAAAAGTGGTGGAGCAAAAAACAAAGATTATATATAATTTTTGGTTTTCAAGCATTGGTTTTTTTTTTGGCAGACATAATCAGACACATTGCAAGGTTCCCAAATATTCCTCTCATTTTGAGTGCTTTGTTTTAATAAGTGTCCTCTCCATCTTCTTCTAAGATGATTCAATCCAAAGGACTTTTTATACAACTACCTAGAAAAACTTACGGATTTTATTTTCACCAGGTTATCTTCTGGTGTGGGGGATATCCAGAGAGGAGAGATCCAAAGACCAAGATTTGCCACAGGTGAATGAGAGGTTTTGTTGCAGACAAACATTGCACATGTCACATTTTCTGTGCTTCCAAAGGGTATTTCCCAAATAACCAAAGCATTTCAAATTATGTATTTATAACCCTGCTGGAGAACAAACAAAACCACCACATCATGACGAGTCTGGGTCAACAAACATGAAGCTCTACCATCAATTTCTAAGGATGAACACAATGACCTGAGATGACTCTTAATCTTCTCTGATCATCAGGGCACTGAACTATACATTTCCATGAATATAATTTGATTTTTTGCTGCCAGCACTGCCACTGAAAGCCTTTTCCACCAGTGGATGGCCACATCCTGATTTACCTTATGTAAACCTACGTATTTGGGGGTAGTTTATATGATGCTGATTTCTCCCAGTATGTTTATTTGGACAGGTATATCTAACTTAGGTGTCCTCCCTCATGTTACTTATACAGAGGGTGATTGTGGACTTTGAATCAATTAGTTGATTTCAAAAGTAGTAAAATGTCATTATGCCATTCAAGTTTTTCCTCTGTAAAAGGAGGATAAAAACTCCTTCCCTTCTTCTGCTCTCAACATTCATTTTCAGACTGTAAATTCTTCCGGGCAAGAATTCTGATAATCAATGCTTGTTTAGTGCCTACTACAATGGATATCTTCTCACAGTGGGGTACTACCATGCTACAAAAAAGAGTAAATATTCCTGATGGTAAAAATACAGCTCATTGACTAAACGTGCATGAAAAGAATTTTGTCCTGTAGGACATCAAAGTTCTTAAAAATTCATATGTCAGGTATTTCCATCTGAACTAAATTAGTTTTGTAGAACTAAGATTTCATGGCAAATAAAAATAGTATATCATCTTAATAAAAGCATCATGTGCAAAGGGAAAATAAAAGCAAGAAAGATATAATTTTATAGTACTTGCACAGTTCTTCTTACTCTGCACTGAAATTCAAAACTATCAAAGAAGCAGCCATCAACAGCCACATAATCAATCTCCTGTAAAGCTGGTGCTGGTCTCCAACTTATTTGATACAAAGGACAGTGGAAACAATAGGAAAGTTTGCAGGAGTGTAGTAAATAACTCTAATGCTTTGAATTGCAAAGGGTAAGCAGCCTACCAAAAGTATTTATCAAAGTCATATTGGGGGAAAGAAACATCACCAAACAGAACAGTGCAGGCCAGATGCTTGGAGATTAAATGGGGTCAAAAATGCAACCCTAATTTTCATAACATCCTCATAAAAATTCACAGGAAACTGCTTTCTGAACCTGTTCTGGAAGAGATTTTTTTTTTGAAAGTTAAAGGGGAGTTACAGATTGAGAGTCTACTGAATGAGGTCAAAATTACAGAGGAAGAGAAAAATAACCTGTTCATTAAATAAAAATAAGAACATAAAAATCAATACAGAACAATGGCTAAAAGCAGCTGACAGTTATGTCTAGACTTGTGAGATCAGATTTACATCTTTCAATTTGCACTTGTGTTGAAGGTTCAGATCAGTCAGCTCTTTAACCCCTTCAATGAGGGAACCAACCCACTTGACTTTTGTGAACTCCCCAGACTTGCTCCTAAATATAAATATATAATAAAATAAAATAAATAATAGGATCTACTAATATTTTCAGCTCCTTTCAACCCTAATGTCTCTTCCCTTTATATACACACACTGTGCTTCTGCCTCATCCTTCAGTTTTTTAATATAAACCCAGGTGTAAAGAGTAGGAGCAAGGCCCACACTCTAAAACACTTCACTTTTTTACATATATAAACCCAACTTAAAGGCCATTGAATATAATGGAAGATGACCTAGACTGG
>VWYO01017332.1:0-10556 GCA_013400275.1 Rhadina sibilatrix
CCCCTTTGCTCTGCTCTGCTCTGACACCCCACCTGGAGTGCTGGACACATACATAAAAAGGGTATGGACCTACAGTAGCAAGGCCAGAGGAGGAACATGAAGATAATCATAGGGCTGGAGCACCTCTCCTATGAAGACAGGCTGAGGGAGTTGGGGCTGTTCAGCCTGGAAAAGAGAAGGCTGTAGGGTGACCTAATTGCAGCCTTCTAGTACCTAAAGGGACATACAAGAAGGCTTAAGAGAGACTTTTCAAAAGGATGTGTAATGATATGTGATATGACAACGGGGAATGACCTTAAACTGAAGGAGTGTAGGTTTAGATTTGATATTAGGAAGAA
Organism: Rhadina sibilatrix; assembly: GCA_013400275.1. Classification (NCBI taxonomy): domain Eukaryota; kingdom Metazoa; phylum Chordata; class Aves; order Passeriformes; family Phylloscopidae; genus Rhadina; species Rhadina sibilatrix. The sequence continues at coordinate 339 of VWYO01017332.1, forward strand.
ATTCTTTCCTGTAAGAGTTGTGAGGCACTGCAATGGGTTATCCAGAGGAATTGTGGGTGGCCCACCCCGAAAGTGTTATCAAGACCAAGCTGGGTGGGGCTCTGAGCAACCTGATCTTGTGGAAGCTGGAGGGTTCTAACTAGAAGATCTTAAAGATCATTTCCAAACCAAATCATTCTATGACTCTGTGATGATTCTAACATTTGATCCATTTCTCTGTGTGTATTACACCACATATATCTCTAAGGTGTATCCTGGCTGAATATGTTGGGGAGATTTTAAACACCACTGAAGACTTACATTTGTCAGGCTTATGGTAGATTTTTCATCTGGGTATTAATCATCTTCAGACATTCAACAGACTGAGAAACGTCTTACGTTTTAAAGTTTTTCCACATTCTTTATTAAAAAGGCTATCAGGTTTATATCAAGAAGGAAATTTGACATCTGTTTTCTCCTATTGAGGATATCTGGAAAGAAACATACAGAAAGACAGATGACCTTTATATTTGAATTGCAGACCTAATACTGATGGAGGGTGACGTTTTTGTATAAAGTCTTCTATCTCCAATGGCTGCCTATTGGATTAACTCCTAGCCTTCTGATTAAAGTTCAACTAAGCATCCTTTGAGGGACTATTTTCTTCCTCTAGTGATAAACTTCAACAGAAATGCCTGGTAATCTGCCACTTCTCCTGTTTTTGTCATGGATCTTTAGTGGCAAGAGAATTACACCGAGAAGACATTTCCAGAGGCCTTTCCCCAGTGCTGACTGAAAGCAGGAGAATCCTTGCAGCCTGTCATCCTCCTAGTATCCAATTAGCAATGGCCTGATGAATTTGCATCATAATCCTCACCCACTGAGGTTTTATTTGCTTTTAAAGTCTTCCTTCTTGAAGCAGGATGTTGTGGTTTGACACTGGCCAGATGCCAGGCACCTACGAAAAAATTATTCACTCATTCTCCTCTGCTATATTTGAGAGGAGGGGGAAAGAAAAACCAAAGGGCTCATGAGGATAAGAAACAGGAAGAAATGCTCTAAGGGCAAAATAAGCTCAAATTATCAATTATCAATAGAATTAAAAGAAGACAACGTAGAACAACTAAAATAAACATTTAGAACACCTTTCTTTCTCAGACCCTTCCCTCTTTTTCACCAACAGTGTAGAGAGAAAAAGCATGGGGTTTTTAGTCAGTTTGTTATTTCTGCAAATCTTCCTTCAGTTCACTTAGGGAAATGAGTTTTGATTTTTTTCCTGCTGTGCTGTGGGGTCCCACAGGAGACAGTTGTCTGTGAACTTCTCCAGTATGGTTTTAATTTTCATTGAATAGCAGCCCCACCTGACCTGTTGCAATTTTGAGTCCCCCCTGCCATGGGCAAACAGTCTTCCCATAACTGTTTTGTGTGGGCCATTAGTTCATGGGGTGTAGTCTTTTAAGGATGAGCTGTTCTATTTTGGAAGCAAGGGTCCTCTATCTTCCCTCTCTGTTCGAGCTTCCCACTAAATTACAGCTTTTTCAGCATCTATCGCTCCAGCATGAGTACCTTTTCTCATGGGCTGCAAGTGCATTTCTGCACGCCCCCCATGCACTTCATGAATTACAGCGGAACAGCTTGTTGTATTATAGTCCTCACCACAGTTTGCAGAAGAATCTCACTTCCAGTGTTTGGAGCTCCTCCTTTCCCTCCTACCCCTCACTGACCTCAGTGTTGCCATGTTGTTCTCCTCATGTGTTTCCACTTATTCTTTTTCTCTAACTTGGGGGAAAATTGTTGTCTGCTGGTCCATTTGTTCTCAAGTTCTATCAATTGAAAAGTTCTTATGGGATTTTCCAGTGTTGAAAGGTTGATCTCATCTGGGCTCTGTATCAGAGAATTGCTCCTTATGCCCCTCGCTGTTGGCCACAAGGTCCCTGCCAGCACCACGTGGACAGTCCTGGACGCCATGGCACTGGCACCATTCAGTGCCTGTCTTCATGCAGGGCGCCAAAAAGGAGAAGCTGCTGCCACTCACTGCTTCTGCCCCTCTGCTCGTGGCACAGCTGGTTAAAAGTGGCTAAGCAGGCAAAGCACATCACAAGCCATGGCAGTGGTCACATTGCCCTGGCTGTGAGGTCCTGGCCATGGCACCCCGGCCACATGGCCCCGGCCATGTGGGTCTGGCAGCTGCGCGGCCACTCGCGGTGCAGGCAGAGCCTCAGCCATGGCACCTCCCCACCCCTCTGAAAAAGGGCTGTGAACAGTCTTAAATATGTCATCACAGAGATGTTACCAGCTTCTCTAACTGGGCCAGCAACATGTTCATTGTCAGAGCTCTCGAATACTGGCTCTGCTGGACATAGTAGAAGCTTCTCAGTTTTCTCTCTCAGAAGCTGCTTCCGTGCTGTCCACCACCCCCACTAAAAGGCAGCACACAAGGAATGAATAATCTGCATCACAGACAACCTATCTGCATGCTATCAAGAAGAATTCTCTATCAGCTAGCTGAATTTGGTACTCAAGTACTATGGTGTGTACAGACCATCTCACACATTTTTCTTCAAGCTTTGACCTTACAAAAGCAAGGTCCACGACTGTACAATTTCTTAGTTGCACATTTATATAGACACAAATAATGCCATATATGCTTACATTTACCTATGCTTTACATGTACAGTGTATGGTTTACATTTACAGTTTTCTACTGTATAAGTCATCCTTTTCCTAAAATGAAAATTTGCGGTCAGCGAAGGGAGAAGCGATGGGAACAGAGGAAAAAATGAGATTATTGCAGAATGTTTCAAAGTTGTTTTTTTTTCTCTGTTAGAATGTCCACTTTTTCATGACAGTTATTGCTAGGAACAGTTTAAGGATCAATCATACATTTCATTATGAATGGAGAAGCAAAGAGCTGGTTTCTCACAGAGAGGGCCTGACATGAGGTCTCCTGGAGCACCTAAGCTGTCATTCAGCTGCAAACCTGTCAGTGATTTCAAAGCTGTTACCATAGTCAAGGCATTTTTTGATATGCATTTTCTTCACACTATCAAGATACTATCACCCACGTATTCCAGTTAAATGATATTAAAAAATGACAGCTCATACTGCAGTTCTGCCCTTTCCATTTCTGATTCCAGCTGAGATACTAAATGGGCTGGAATTCTCAGGGTTGCAATTACTTCCTAAATGCTGTTTAGGTTCAAGAAATAATATCACTAATACCACATACAGGGCCTTTTCTATGATGTAATACTTTTATCTGCCACAAATGCCACCAGGGGAAAAGACTTCTGTGATTTTCCCTGGTCTATCTTTCACTCTATGTTACATTTGCCAACATCCTGCCTAGGCTACAGCTTTGATTGCTGCAGTATCAGGGAGATCACAGAATGACTTGCATTACTAATGCCACATCTAACCTTCCCAAAAGGAAATAGCAATAACAATAGATTATACTCTTCTATATTGTAAATATGTAAATAAGATGTGGTTAATTAAAATAGTAAGAATTATTTCCTTATCTAAATGCTCAGCTTTATTAGAAACGGTCTTACAGCCTTATAGCAAAAACTTGCAGGATAAAACACGTCTTTTTAAGTTATCTTTATTATTATTCATATTCTAGATAATTATTTGCTATAAAACAGCATGCTAAAGTCTGGGGACTGTCAGATCTTTATTCCTCAGTTTTCCAAGTATAAAAATATTGAATAAAAAAAAATTAGCTGTAGAAATCTTCGTGGTTGTTTGAGTCCAAAAAGAGATGTCCTGAGACTGGGGTGCTCTCAAGACACGTGGTTTATTAGCCGTGGGGGACAGCCTAACCAGGGGAGGGAGCAGCAACAGGAGAAGTCTAAAGGGACAAGGGTCCAAGCAGCAAGAGCGAGAGCATCGGAGTAAGAGTAAGCAGGGAAGGGAGCAAGAGCGCAAGAGAGCGAATTACTTGTTACATTCCATTTTAACCCTTTGTATTATGAATATTCTAAATAGCACTAACCAATCACCTTAGGATACAAAAACCTACAGAATTTACATACAGCCTATGGGGACTACTATATTACCATATAAATCTACATACTAAGAATCTGAAAAACCACCTTTTCCCTGATACCTAAGAGGGTCCAACCCCTTACTCATCCTTTTGTTCTGACAGAGGTGTGACTGAATCACCCAGCTCTGTGTTTAGCTAACTTAATTACTCTTTTCCTGCTCAGTATCTTACAGGTCAAATCTAGCTTTTAATTCTGTATCTCTTACAGGTTTTATACTTTTTGAGTCTTTTACTAATAAATCTTCTCTGCAAGACCTTCTTGCTTCATCCTCCCCAACAATTAGCACTTGTAAAAAGGAACAAACTCTCACACTTTACATTTAAATTCTGATATTCATAGTTAAAAGGTATATTTGAAGTCAGGCATTTGTCACAGTTCAGTGGAGGACTGGCCTTTCATACAATTTACAGCAAAGTGCAGTATTTGCAAGTGATGTAGCACCTTTCACATTAGGTAGAGCACTGCTTGTGGAAAGGTCTTTGTTTTATGGCTGACATGAAAATTTATTTTGTGTACTCGGGTCTAATGTATATTATGTATTAGACATTTCTATGCTGCTTGAACACTGCAGCCACAAGCTGCCACCAGTACCAGCAGGTTAGAAGGTATCTAACAGCTCTGCTGCCTGTATTAGTTTTCACTATACTATTATATTTCACTATACAAGTTTTCACTAGTTTTCACTATTGCTGCGATCATTGGCAGTGGCTGCACCGAGAACTAAAGATTTATTAACTCAGTCTAGCAGAGGTACGAGTTTGAAAGCCAGGACACAGCAGTTTTATTTGCTGCAGTGAATAAGAGAGAGAGGAAAAGAGGAGAACTACAAAGACACTGAATTGTGAGAGCATACATCAGGTTAACTAGAAAAATAGGAAACTAGCAAAGGAAGATTTGAAGAAAAAGTACCAAGCAGTAAGGGGAAAGGACACGGCTGCTGTGCCGCGTGGTCTGAGATTACAAAGCATCATGAAAGTGCTCACCAATATTACTTATATATAGATAGTGTGAGCTATTTTCCTTTCCTATGCATTTTACTCCTTGTAGCATTGCTCCCTTTCTGCAGTCAAGCTTTCCCTCAGTGGTAAGACATAGTGCTGTCCATCACAGTTCAGGGAGTCACACAAAATTAATACAGAGCATGAAGTAAGAAGCAAGTGTTTGCTAGATGGCAGATGTAGCCTTGCCTTTGGTGGATGCTTCATGTCATGCTCTAGGTGTTGCAGTGCCATTAACCCTCCTCCCCTCCCATGTGCCTGTGGAAGACATAAGCCACTTACCCAGTTTGCTCCTCATGATCTCAACTGAACAGACTTCTGTGACAGACACACAATCTGAGTGCAAGGATTTTTGTTGTCAAGAGAAGACCTTTTATAAAGACACCTTAGTTTGACAAGGGTACAGCACTGCTGTGTGAAAAGAAACATGCAGTATCCTTGAATTGATGTCATGCTACTGTTCAGAGACCAGGAGACCCAAGCAAGAGAAGCTCTGGCTTCTTCATTCATTCTCCTGAATGGGTAAAGGACAGGTCACCCTGACTACCCTTGATGGTAGGTTTCAGTTCTGCATATGGATTATGACACCTGGTTCTATAGAAACAACAGGAAATGCTGACTTTAGGTTCAAATGTGTAGCTCTTATTTAAAACAAGGAATGGAAACATTGGAGGAGTATGTAAGCTAATGCCAGAAAAGGTCTTGCTTGCCTAAGTTTAAAATAGTGTAGTTTTTGACACAAACTTCATGACTCACAATAATCTATATAAAGCCTGATTGGCTTGACTTCATACCTGGTCCTCAGATGCCAAAGATACAGGAGAGTGTCACTAACTTTAACAGGAACTTCCCTTATCACCTGTGAGCAGAGTTGGATAGCAGCATATCAGTCTCTGCAGGTATGAGATATGGTTACAGTAGTACTTAATGGGATTCACACAAACTCATACCTGAACATGCCAGAGCAGTCCTATTGCAGTATGTTTTTAAAGGCATTGGAAACTGATTATGCACTGCAAGAGAAAGGATTTACATTGATTTTGAAAGATAGCATGGCACCTTAACATAGACACAAAAATCAATTCAGCAGGTCTTCATAACACTGCAGCTTCATGACGACCAGGAAAACCACAAGTTAGGGCATCTAGAGATAGAGAATTTGAGACATAATAGTATCACAAGTAACAAAGCTGAAGATTTCTGGGAAAAGTCAGAAGTGCTAAATCCAGCCCATATAAGGAGGGGCAAAGAGCAGTGCAGGACAGATTATCATCCTGCTCACAGGTTTAACAGTGGCTCTAATAACTGCCAAGAATTTACAGTAAACGAGATAAACCATCCTACTTATAAAACTAATGCAGGCTGTGGAACTTCAGTCCAGATTTCAAATTATATTTTTCTTCACATCACTACCTCATTATTTATTTCAAATACCATAACAGTACTACAAAGATAGTCCAAATTATTTACTGCATTTTTCAGGATCAGGACTTATTTAGATTACAGAAGTGAATTAATAAAAGTCATGTTGTGATTATACCTCTTTATTTTTACAGGAAGATATAACAGGCATCATTAATATATTGAGTGACTTCTACCATGGGGCTGTTGTTGTTTTGCTTTGTGGTTTGCATTTTTGATTGGTTGGTTGGTTGGTTGGTTTGGGGGTTTCTTTTACAGCTAAATTCAGAAGGCAAGCCTAAGTTTGTATCTTTTCATCCTTTATCTGATCCATCCCTTTCACTGTGGCTCCATCACAAAGATAGCAAACTAACTAGCACATTACCCAAGGGACTTCTGCACCATCAAAGCCCTGACTCAGCCAGACATGTGAGTTTTGGACCAGCAGGAAGCCTTCCTCTACGACACCTTTCTTCTTTGTACTGCACAAATGTCCTTGCAGTCTGTTTGTCCACTGGTCCCTTCTGCTTGTGTGACTGGAAAAAGTAGAAAATGTGGCTACTGTAGCACTGGAATTGTTGAACAACAGGCTGGGAAAAAACCTTCCTGAGGCATTTTTGAAGGGCTGAGCCTGCTTTTGAGCTGTTGTTGATTTATGTGACTTCCTGAGAAGATTTCTAGTCCTACTTTGCCATCATTTCATGACAGCAGACTTTATAAATGGGGTTTGCCATATTGATCAACTTATCTCCTTTCAGCAAAGCAGCTTAGCAATTTATAAAGGTGGTCCAGATAATGTGGTCAGTTAGACCATATCACTTCTCTGTGGTGATATTATGTGCAGCTGTGACAGCACAATACTGAAACACTGAATTACCTGTTTGCCTAGGACACTGCAATCCTTGCCAGCAGAAAAGCAGACCACAGTTCTGGAGACAGACTTGTAAGGAGTGCATCACTCCAAAATGTGTTCATGTGGAGAATCACGTTGCAGAACTATACAGGTTTCTACAAAAAAATAGGTCATCTTCCCTTCGCTGCAGTCCTCTTACAATGCCCATATTTTGTTTTAGGTTTTTCTTTTCATAGTCTCTTCCTAGACAGCTGTCTGCTTGTGATTTTTCCTCTCCTGCCTACCAGTAAGGCCATCATTCACTGTTTCCTTCCCACTTCTCTCACCAACAACTTAGCAGTTTCCTCTTGTCAGCAGAACATCTTCCCTGAATAGACAGTCACCTCCATCACAGCCCTTTTTTCCCCACAGACGTCTAGTAAGGAACCTATTTTGCATCCTAGCTCTTAAGTAATTTCTCCAAGTAGTCATTAATGTCAGTAACAGGTATCGCTTCTATACAAACACATTACAAAATATTCAGGTTCTGCCCTCTGGTTCATTGCCCAAATATGCACTCATTTTTTTCCTTCTCTCAGAAAACAGGGTTTTTTTGAGATCATGTCACTCACTTGTCACTGTAAACTAGCATCTGTAAGGGCTTGTTTCATGGAGAAGGAGTACCTGATGCAACATGGTTACAAATGATACCTTATAAACACAGCAAAGTCCCACAGCAAATTATGTAAATATTGAGTGTATGCAGGGTTCTTGAAAAACTTCTATCTTTTTTCATTAAATGTATTTTTTTTAATCCAAGTGCTTTTGCTTTCATTTTGTACCCATGTGGTTGCTGGCAAGTCTTTCAGTACTTGTTCATGCTGTGACTATATTTCACCATTCTTTCTTGATCAAAATACGTTTTCCCTTCATCCACTCCCATGACAGTCATCCAGAGAAAACGTCCAGACCTTTTATGTTCTTTGAACTCTCCATGTTCCCCATTATTACCAAGGTTACATGAGAATATGAGAATCAAAACAACTCCTTTAGAATTTTGTTCTTGTTCTTGTAGGTTGTTGATATTTTCCTTCTTTAGTATTTATTAAACTTTGTAATCACTTTGTAATTCTAATAATGTTTCATATACTCTATGAGATACATGAAAAACAAGTTTTACAGCGTTAACTGACTGTTGGTTCGGCACAGCCGGGCTTTTGGTAGCAGGGGCCCCCCCGCACAGAGTAGCTTCTGTAACAAGCTGTAAGAATCTTCTACCACGTCCAACCGAGCTAATCTCTGACGGCACTGAGGATAGACATGCTGCTAACCCAATTAAAGAGGTTCATAATGCCTCTACGATGACATATTTAAGAAGAAAATCAAAACAGCGCATGCAGAGTTTTTCCAGGGGTCGAGAAGTGCCACCACGAGACACCCCCGGGGCGGTACCCGGCAATGCGCAGCCGCAGCCGCCGCCATCTCGGTGCGGCCTGTGGCTTCTCGTTGTCTGCTCGGCCGCCGCCATCTCGGTGCGGCCTGTGGCTTCTCGTTGTCTGCTCGGCCGCCGCCATCTCAGTGCGGCCTGTGGCGTCTCGTTGTCTGCTCGGCCGCCCCCAGCCAACCGCGTTCCGGGCACAAGGGGAGGGGTGGCGGCTGTGGCTCCCCCTTCCCGGCGCCCCCCATGAGGCGTTGAGCAGCACCGGCAGACACCACTGCCTGTGCAATGGCAGCGGGGCCCCGTGGCCGGCAGCAGAAGCATGACACGCGATTCCCTGAGACGGAACGCAGACAAAATCAACTTCACGGCACTCCAGGGTCTTGCAAGAATTTTTGAATTAGTGGAACTTGTTGACAATGGTGCCTATAAGCAGTTTTTCTTCTAGTCAGAAAGAGGTGGAAGTGAGGACACATGAGGGAAAACAACATGGTAACACCAAGGTCAGTGGAAAATAAAGAGGAGCAGGTGCTTCAAGCATCAGAACAAGATTCCTCCGCAGGCTGCAGTGAGGACCATGGTAAAACAAACTGTCCCCTTGTAATGCAAAAAGTCCATGGGGGGTGCAGAGATCCACTCACAGCCCATGAGAAAAGTTCTCATGCTGGAGCAGGTGGATGTTAGAGAAAGCTGTGGTCTAGTGGGAGATCTGAAGAGAAAGAGAGAAGCCCCTGCTTCCAGATAGATAGCCCTTGCTTTCAAACAAGAGCAGCCTATTCTTTGAGGGCTGCACCCAGTGGACAAGTGACCCATGCCACAATAGTTTTGAGAAGATAGCTTGCCTGTGGGAAGAACCCCATAGCATAGCAAGAACTTGTCTCCCTGACTAAACAGAAAAAGTTCTCAAGTGACTAACTGCCCAAACCCACCACACCCTGTCTCCCTGTGCTGTCAGTAGGAAAGAGGGGAGAGGAAGTCAGTAGGCTAAGGGGAAAAAAAAATGTTTTAAAGGCTTATTTTACGTCTCATTATCCTCTGACTCTGTTAGTAATAAATATACTTTATACCTTTAAATTTGAACTCTGTTTGCCCTTAGAGTGTTTTTTTTCTCCCAGTCCTTATCTCAACTCATGAGCCCTTTGTTAAATCTTTTTTCCCACTCCTCTGCCCAACTATAGCAAAAGAGGGTGAATGAACAACTTTCATGGGTACCTGGTGTTTGGCCAATATCAAACAACAGCACTGACTTAACAAAATGCTTGCAACACAATAAAGTGCTATATTTACTTCGACATTGAGTAGGAACCCTGACATAAAGATACTTGAGATAATGGGAATAGAGACAGAATCGCACTACTTTTCAAAATGTTTTGTAAGAAGCTTTAGAGAATTGTAGATTCATAGAATGTTTAGGGTTGGAATGCACCTTAAAGATCTCCTAGTTCCAGTCTTCCTACCCTCGAGAGGGACGCCTTCCANTCTTCCTACCCTCGAGAGGGACGCCTTCCACTAGACCAG
>VWYO01017333.1:0-11483 GCA_013400275.1 Rhadina sibilatrix
CTAAAGCAGCTGGAAAATATGGAAAATACAGCCAGGGAATAGCTCTGTCCCAGAGAGCTCCTTGGTTTGGGAAATTCAGTTTTCTCTCAGTGAGGCCAAACTCTGGATCAGGGGCCTAAAGATGTGGGAATTCTCCATCCGTGGGAATTCTCCATCCATGGGAATTCCCAGCACAGGACACCTGACCCAGCTTTGGGCTCTACGTTGAGCAGGAGGTGGGACTGGAGAACTCCAGAAACCCCTTCCAGCCTCTTCTATCCCTGATTTTTGCCTCCCTTGGCTGGAAGTATCTTCTGGGATTGGGCTGGGTCTGCACTTGAGTGATGTCCCCCTTCTGAAATCCCAAATTTCCCCTCCAGATTCGGGCTAGAATGGGAACGCCAGGCACAAAAATGGGAATAAAAGCAAGAGAAATATCCCCAGGACAAGACTTTTCCAAGCTCTCCTCTCCTGTCAATCACAGGGGAGATGGAATTCAGGAAACATGGAACCACCTCCCCATTTTCCAAAAGAAAACCCCAAAAACCAAACCAACAACAGAGCTTGCCTTTTCGAGCAATGCTAATTAATTAAATAATCAATTAACAGACTTACCCTGACACCTTTCTCGCCTGGAGGTCCCAAAACCTGAGGAGAAGAAGAAATCACAGAAATCCTCAGTTACGGGTGGGGGGGAAAAAAAAAAAAATTAAAAATCTCCTTTCCATGGTACCTTTTCCAAAGCATTCCAACATTCCAAAGGGATCCTATGGGATAAGAACTGATCTGGGATAGGAATTGTTCTGGGATAAGGAATCTTATGGCACACAGAGGTGGCCACCACCGAGGTTTCTCCTCAAAGCTGGAATTTGGAGGGACATGGAGAGCTGTGGGTGTCCAGTAGGACTCATCCCTGTGGATGAGGAGCAGGGAAAGGCCTGGAGCACACGGATTCAGTGGTGGGAATTTTTATCCTCACGTTTCCTGGGCAGCAGTGAAGCTCCTTGGAGGGGACAATGGGAATACTGGGAAGACAAGAACTGGAGGAAGGCAGAAGAGGACAAAGTTGGCTGCAGGGTCAGGGAAAAGGTCTGGGTGATCTTCCCGTGGTTCTGTGGGACACAACTCTTGGATTCCTGGCATTTTGGGATTGAAGCTGCCCAGCTGAAGGACAAGAAGGGCTCTGAGCCACTCCAAGTTACCCCCAAGGCTGGAGCACCTGGAAATCCTGGACTTCCCTGCAAGGCAAGAGGAAGGACCAGTGGCCAACGGAATGACAAATCTGAGGCAGGGAAAGCTTTTTGCTCGTGCCTTTCCCACCATTTATTCCTTAAAAGTGCCCAAAAGTCATCTCAGAGGCGCAAGAGCCAAGGAGAGGGGAGAACTGAGCTCAAGGATATCCCTGCTGGATCCTCCAGGGAACAAGCTGGGAGAAATCAGGATAATTGCATCTGAGCTGGTCCAACGTTCTCTTTCTGTTTCACTCACTTGGTCTCCTTTCTGCCCTGGAGGTCCTGGAATTCCCTGGAAGAAATCAGAAGGTAATTTCCACCAGAATGAAAACAGATCCAGCAGTTTTTAGTTCCTGCTGCCATCCAGAGGGAAGGAAGGGAGGGAGGGAAGGATGGAGATCTTCAGCCCGATTTTTCCATTAATTTCAGGACAGCTCTTCCAGTCTGGAACTCTGGAGTCTCCCTGGCCACAGAAGTGCTGCTTTTTTTTATTTAGAATATTCCACCTTGCTGCCATTCCTTGTCTCCCCTGGCAGCAAGGAATTCCAGAGCCCTGGGAGTGGAAAATGATTCCTTTTCTTTGCTTTTGAGGGAAGGCTCCAGGTCAGGCTGGCCTGGTTGAAGATGTCCCTGTTCGGTCCAGAGGGTTTGGACCAGGTGACCTTGGAAGGTCACTTCCAACCCAAGCCATGCCATGATCCAGTGATTCCCAGAGGAATTATGATGGTGACTCATTATGATGCTGGCTAGGGGCAGAAAATTCCCTTGGAACCTGAATTCAGGAAACTCGGGAAACCTGAAAACCTTGGAACTTGGGCTCAGGATTTCAGCACCCACCTTTGGTCCTGGTGCTCCTGGAGGTCCCATCATTCCCTGAAAACAACAGAGGAAACAGTGAAAGCTCTGATTTTAAACCCCAAACCCTCCCTTCTCTCACCCTTTCCATGGGGAACCATGGGATTCCAAGGAAAACCTGAATATTGGAGCAGACTTTGGAGACGCCGAACACTCTGAGTGGATTTTAATGCAAATCTCGCTCCAAGATTCCCAACCCACCTGCTCTCCTTCTTCCCCCTTCATGCCAGCAGTACCAGGAATGCCAATTCCTGCCATGCCCTGCAAGGAAAGCACAGAATCCTCAGGAATGCTGATCCCAGAACACCCATCCTTCCCAGATTTCTGCTCCAGAGTCTTTCTTAGCAAGACAAGAGGGGAGAAAAAATTTCCTCTGGAAATGTTTGGCTCTGAGCAGAGCCAGTAAATTCCAGGGATGTTGGGACATCCCAAAATGCCTTCCCACAGGTCTACCCTGCTGTTCCTTTCACTTTCCCCCAGGGATGAGGGATTCAGGAAACATCCAACCTTTTCTCCCCGTGGTCCAGGCAGTCCAGGAACCCCATGGAGCCCCACAGGGCCTGGCAAACCAGGTTTTCCCTGGAAAGGAAGGAACACCATCAATTTTTTATTTTTTTTTTCCTCCAAACTGGAAAGGTTTGGGGTTTTTTTAAATTCTGCAGGGATGTATTTATCCTGCTCTGTCCATCTGAGCAGTTCCTTTAAAAAGGAATTACAGAGCTGTCTGTGTATTCCCAATTTTCCTTTTCCCCTCACAAATAAATTTAAATCTGTTTCCCTCAGGAAAGGGAAACAATGGAAGACAGAGGCTAAGAGCCCTCGTTGGTCTGGAATGGTGAATCCAGACCCATGGAAAGGGCTGATTTATGGGACACAGCTCTCCAATATGCCAAGAACAACCAAAACCAGACCCAGGAGGGATGGAAAAACAGCACATGGATGTTGTCCTTCAGACTGAGCCATTTGTAACACAGAGAATTCCCAAACCAATCCTTTTATTCCCAGAAATCTTCCACGGCCTTTTCTCCTTCTCATATCTCCCCTTGAAGTCAACATTCCCACACCCCAAATCTGGTTGTGGGATGATTTCTGGGAAGAACCACCCCTTCCCTTGTTTTGGATCTTTTTGCTGTCCCATGCTCTTGATCCACGTTTTTCCCTCCTACCCTTCTGCCCCAGTTTTCCCCTGAGTTCCTGGGACCACTCACCGGCTCTCCCGTGTCCCCTCTGTCACCTTTGAGGCCACTCCTCCCACGGGGACCCTGCATGGAGCACAGGAAAGTCTCACTCCATGATCCCTTCGTGGGTCTCCATGGAATTTTGGGAAGTTTGGACGCCAGAAACTTCCTGGGCAGTTTGGAAATCATTGCAGAAAAAAAAACGACAACCTTTTCACCCCAAAAATCTGAAAGCTGACCCCAGGTACTCACCCTGATTCCTGAATCCCCTGGTTCACCCTGAAACACAAAGGACAAGGAGAATTCCCATGGGATGGGCTCCTCACCAAACTCCATCCCAGCAAAAAAACCCTGCAGCCTGACAATCCAAGAGAGCAAAATTCCCGCTCCCACTGGAAGGCAGAGCTTCAGGAGAGGCCTCCAGACACCTCCACCTCTCCTCTTCCCCGTGGCACATCCCAAAATGGTGCTGCAAACCCACCTTGATGGAGATTCCTGGTGGCCCTGGAGAACCTGGTGGCCCCGGAACGCCAGGAACCCCCGGCTGCCCCTTCTGCCCCTGCAAGAAGGAAAAGCGGGAGAGGGAGGGATCTGGGATCTCTCCCAGCCCTTGGGAAGCTGAGGGCTCCCCCACACCTGGGCTTTGATACTCACAGGGGGGCCAGGCTGCCCATTCCGGCCAGGAATCACCTCCACTCCTCCCAGGACATAGCCTGGCTCTCCCTGTGGATAAAGGCACCTTGGGAGATCCAGGGACAGAGAGGAAATGGGGAGATTTAGGGGCAATCCCATCAACCCAAAGCACCTGGTACCCCAAACCACGTGGCTGTGACCTGAGTTTCCCTTGCTGGCATGGAAAAAAAATTAATCCCAAAGAAAAAAATGGAAGTTGGCTTTCAGCAGGATCCATTCCCGAGCTTCATCCGTGCAGAAACTCGGGGGGATGCAAGGAAAAGAGGAGGAATGGAGACTGGGAGAAGGGCAGGAAGCTGCTCCTGGGATCTGCCCACAGCTGATATTGAAATATTTTAGTGTCCTGAATGGATTAAACCAGGTTTCTTATTTATGGCAACTCAGGCAGAATGACCGAAGCTCCTCCTGCAATTAATTAACTAATTAATTGTGCCCAGAACCTGGGATTAGGATTGAGCACTTTCCTAACATAAAGAAATAAAATTCCTGAGGGAAACTCCCCAAGCTGAAGTCGAGCAGTGCAGGATTGGGTAGACACAGCTGAAAAATTCACATTCACCAAAGATCCCGGCGAAAATGCTTGGAAAACAGAGGTCACAATGATGAAAGGGATTTTTCCCAGTGAAACCCAGGAAGGGAACTCACTCTGTCTCCTTTTGGCCCCGCTGGTCCTGGATAGCCTGGAGATCCCTGGAATTAAAAATGAATTCTGGAGTGTTAAACAGAAAAACACCTGCAAGACCATGGATGCTGATCCCTGGAAATGTCCAAAGCTGGGGTGGACACTGGGGCTTGGAGCAGCCTGGGACAGAGGGAGGTGTCCCTGCCCATGGAATGGGATGAGTTTTAAGGTCCCTTCCCAACCCAAACCAACCCAGGGTTCCAAATACTCACGAGGTCGCCTTGGCTGCCAGGGAGCCCCTGCAAAACAGGACAGAGGGGTGCTGGTCACCCTTGTCTGGGATGGCCCTTTGGAAAAGTCCAATTGAAACCAATCCATACCATAATTCCAGGGGGTCCTGGAGGACCCGGCCGGCCCGGCCTGCCCGGCAGCCCAGGAATGCCGTCCTTCCCAGGGAGACCCTAAAAACATGGAAAATGACAGCGTGGGGGGGATGAGCTCAGACCTGCAAACCCAAACAGTTTCATGCAGCACCGTGACACTTGAGAGCATTCCCAAATCCCACAGCAATTCCCCTTTTCCTGGATTTCCAAAGCCAGCACGGAGCAGGAAGAGCAAAACACCGAGAGAGAAGACCTGAGGGTGATTCTTTGCTCCAACTCTTCCTTGGTCATCATTTGGTTGTATTTACTGCCAGAGGGCAGGGATGGATGGGATCTTGGGAAGGAATTCCTGACTGGGAGGGTGGGGAGGGGTTGGGCTGGAATTCCCAGAGAAGCTGTGGCTGCTCCTGAATCCCTGGAAGTGTCCAAGTCCAAGTTGGACACTGGGGCTTGGAGCAACCTCGGACAGTGGAAGGTGCCGAGGTTGGAATTGGATGGGCTTTCAAATCCCTTCCAACCCAAACCATTCCATGATTCCATGACATTAATTATCCAAGTGGATCATGCTGTGGGGCCATTCCCTTGAGAGCTGGACTCCGTGATCCATGTGGGTCCCTTCCAACTGGGAATGTTCTGTGACTCACCCGCTCCCCTTTCTCTCCCTTCACAGTGAAGCTGTGGAGGTCGTAACCCCTGTGAGCTGCTGAGACCCTGGAGATCTTCAATGGAAAAGAGAAAAAATAAATTATCAGGGAATTAATATCCACCAAAGGATGGTGAATAAATCGGAGTGACCAGGAAACGCAGACTAAAACATTCCTTGGCTTAGGAAAAAAAAAAAAGAAAAGCAAAGTTGACCATCCAGGAGAATTCTCAGGCATTTGAAGTCTATTCCTTCATAAATTCCTTCTATGAATTTATAATATGAATTTTTTATATAGCTAAGTGCTCTGCAGTGGCTTTATCCACCAAAACATTCCCAGCTCTATCCTGGCTTCCCCAATTCCACCCCCTGGACTTCAGAGGTTTTGCTCTTTAGGGCTGAACAGTGAGGTCAGGATGGGACACGGTGTCCTAAATCCGCTCTGGTTCTGCTTTGAATCTTCCCTCAGGGAAGAAGCTTTTCCTTGTGCCTGACCCACTCCAAGCTGGATTTACTCTCAGGAGTAGGAACTCACCTTTCCCGGTGGGATTTGGGTTCCTGGGAGCTGAGGATCAGAACAAATGGCTTCTATCAGCTCTTGGAGGATTTGGGGGAAGTCGTCAAAGGTGCTGACGTAGAAAACGTTCTGGGGGTTCTGCTGCAGCAAGATCCTGTGGAGCTCCATGGGGTCAGCTCCTGACACCCCCACAGCAATGACATGGAGCCCTGGAATGACATGGATTCCACCACTCCTGATTCTTGGGATCAGAGTTTCCAAACCCCTACCTGGTAAAAACCTCTGGTGGGATGGGGTAGAACCCACAGAGGAGTCACCTGGAGCTGGGGGTGAGTTGCCACAAACCAAGACGAGTTGGGAAAAGAGGATAAAGGAGGGAAGGAACCAGTGGTGCCCTCAAAGTGACTCGTCACAGAGTGCACCACCCTCAAACCCCTGGAAATCCATGGAGAACCAAGGGAAACCTGACTGGGCAACCTCAAATCCGTGGAAATTAAATGGCGAACCATGGAAACAAAACAGGGCAACCTCAACCCCCTGGAAATTCATGGAGAACCACAGAAACAAAACGGGGCAACGTCAAGCCACTGGAAATTCATGGAGAACCATGGAAACAAAATGTGGCAACATCCAACTCCTGGAAATTCATGGAGAACCATGGAAACAAAATGTAGCAAC
Organism: Rhadina sibilatrix; assembly: GCA_013400275.1. NCBI lineage: Eukaryota > Metazoa > Chordata > Aves > Passeriformes > Phylloscopidae > Rhadina > Rhadina sibilatrix. Next base: position 6,781 of record VWYO01017333.1, read on the forward strand.
ATCAAACTCCTGGAAATTCATGGAGAACTGTGGGAAACACAATGGGGCAACCTGAACCACCTGGAAATTCATGGAGAACCATGGAAACACAACAGGACAACATCAACCCCATGGAAATTCATGGAGGACCACGGAAACACAACGGGGCAACCTCAACCCCATGGAAATTCATGGAGAACCAAGGGCAACCCAACTGGGCAACCTCAAATCCATGGAAATTCATGGAGAACCAAGGAAAACACAACGGGATAACATCAAACCTCTGGAAATCCATGGAGAACTGAGGGAAACCCAACTGGGCAACCTCAAACCCCTGGAAAATCATGGAGAACTGTGGGAAACAAAATGGGGCAACCTGAACCCCCTGGAAATTCATGGAGAGCCATGGAAACAAAATGGGGCAACCTCAACCCCCTGGAAATTCATGGAGAGCCATGGAAACAAAATGGGGCAACCTCAACCCCCTGGAAATTCATGGAGAGCCATGGAAACAAAATGGGGCAACCTCAACCCCCTGGAAATTCATGGAGAGCCATGGAAACAAAATGGGGCAACCTCAACCCCCTGGAAATTCATGGAGAGCCAAAGAAAACACAACGAGGTAACATCAAACCTCTGGAAATTCATGGAGAACTGTGGGAAACCCAAGAGGGTAACATCAAACCCCTGGAAATTCAAGGAGAACCAAGGAAAACACAACGAGGTAACATCAAACCTCTGGAAATTCATGGAGAACTGAGGGAAACACAACGGGATAACCTCAAACCCCTGGAAATTCACGGAGAACCAAGGGAAACACAACTGGGAACTCCTACCCAAAGCATGGGCTTCTCTGGCTGGGGGCAGCACATCATCCTGGGATTGTCCATCGGTCACGAGCACCAGGATGTGAGGAAAACCTGGTCTCATCCCTCTGGAGGGCTGGAATAATTCCTTCAGCACGTAGGATATGGCATGGCCTGAGCAGACAGGGAGAGACAGGGTGGGAGTCTGGATTAATTCCACAGGTTTGGGCTCTGGGTCTCCTTCCATGGGTGGAGGGTGAAGGGAATTCCTCCTAAGTGGAAAGCCTTGGGCATGAGACGTCTTTTGAAGGACAACAGCAGGAAATCAGCTTGGGTGAAATGGTTCTGGTGGAATCAGCAGATGGTTCCTCAAAAGGGAAACCAAAATACTCAGAAAATGGAAGCACTTTTCTTACACTCCTGGGAAAAAAAAAAATCCACAGATTTCTCATTTCCAAATGTCTTTGGAAAGACACAGAAAGTTTAACAAAGAAATCTCCCACAGATTGAAATAGTCAAGAAGCTCCAAAACACTATGGAAAGATTCCTACATGGAGTAAAACGTCTTTATTGACACAAACTCCATAAAAAGAAGGATTAGAGGCAAGGTTAGCCAGGAATTTCCAGCCTGACCAATTCCAGGCCTTCTTTCCCTAAGCAATCCCATGAAAATTCCTGTATTTTGACTGTCCCTGGTTTTTTTTGTGCTCTTGTCCAATACCACTGAGGCAGGATAAGGGATTTGGGTACCTCGAAGCTTTCCTGCTGTGAAGAACTCCTGGAAAAATCACAAAACTACAGAATATTCCAAGTTTGAAAGGATCCGCAAGGATCATCGAGTCCAGCTCCTCAATGATCCGTAAGGGGATCAAATCTTGGAGTTACTGGCACCAGGTTCCAACCAACTGGGCTAAATGATTAAATTAAAATTAACCATCTTTAATTTACCATTCCTGGTTGTGTTCCTCCAGGGAACCAGGTATTCCCAGTGTCCAGCTGGGAACGAGCACATGGAAAGTGTCGTCCCTCTCTGAGCTTTTTAAGTGAGGCAAAACAATCTGGATTTCTGGGATGCAAGAATGCTTCAAACCAGCCATCCTCGTGTTTATGGTGTAAAAGCCTCCCTCAAGTGCAGGCAAAATCCTAAAATAATGAGGAAAAGCCAGGGGAGAAACCAGGACATGGATAAAGCACCAAGCGTTTGGAAAAATCCACTCCCGAAAATTCAATTTGATCCGTTCCCGTACTTAAAACAACTTCGAGCACAACGTTCCCACCAAGGAAATGGCTCCAAACCATTCAGAGAAATGTTTTCCTTGGCTTCCAGGTTCTGTCCTGGGCCAGAAGGATCATCCCAGGCGTCCAAGTCCCCTCCCAGACCTGTTTTGGTGTTGCCTCCGGTGTAGCTCAGCCCTTTGATGGCTCCGAGGGCTCCGTTGCGGTCGCGGTGTTGGTTGAAGTGAAAAGCTGCCCTGGGCTCCTCGCTGTACTGAGCAACAGCAACCTGCCAAAAAACAGGGATTAAAACCCCCAGATCCAGAGGAAATGGGACTGACTGCCCCGAGTCACAGCGTGATACGCGGTGAATGGGAAGAGGTTGAATTCTCTGGGAAAAGGGAGTCAGATCCTCACCTAAACCAAAAATTTTTTTATGTGCCCAGAGTTATTTGTTGACCAAGGGTAACTTCATCATTCACCTAAAACCCCCAAGCAGAGTCGAAGAAATTCCCATTTCCTGCTCAACTTCAACCAAGCTCCGTAACTCTCCCTCCCTAATTTGAATATGACATTAATTAAATAAATGACCCCAAATTAATGAGGAACTGAGTCTTCCTTTGCTGTCATTAAATCCTTCAGGCTTCATTTGCCCTGGAGGTGATTCCCATCACGACCTGGGGCTTTGGCTCTCTGCTTGTTGGAGCTGCTGGGAGCTGCATTTCCCACTTGGATCCACACCTGGATTTCCCAGCTATTCCCACTCTGGATTCCCAACCATCCCCTCTCTGGTTTCCCAACCATTCCCATTCCAGATTTTCAACCTTTCCCCACTCCGGATTTCCAGTCATTCTCACTCTGAATTTCCCAACCATTTCCACTATGGATTTCCAACCATCCCCACTCTAGATTTCCAACAATTCTCCACTCTGGTATTGCAACAATTCCCCACTCTGGAATTTCCAGCCATTCCCACTCTGGATTTCCAACCATCGCCTCTCTGGATTTCCCAACCGTTCCCACTCCGGATTTTCAACCATTCCCCACTCTGGATTTCCAACCATTCTCATTCTGAATTTCCCAACCATCCCCAGTCTGGATTTCCAACAATTCCCTACTCTGGTTTCCCAACCATCCCCTCTCCGGATTTCCAAACATTCCCACTCTGGATTTTCAACAATTCCCCACTCTGGATTTCCAACCATTCTCATTCTGAATTTCCAACAATTCCCTACTCTGGTTTCCCAACCATCCCCTCTCCGGATTCCCAGACCTCTGGGCTGACCTAGACAGCATTTCACCTAGACAGGTGTGGAATTTGCAATTCCAGGCTTTCTGTAAACAGTCTCACTCTGGATTTCCAACCATCCCCACTCTGGTTTCCCAATCATCCCCACTCTGGATTTCCCAATCAACCCCACTCTGGATTTCCCAACCGTCCCCTCTCCGGATTCCCAGCCATTCCCACCCTGGATTTCCAATCATTCCCCCTCTGGATCTCCCAACTGTTTCCACTCTGGATTTCCCACCATTCCCACTCTGGATTCCCAACTGTCCTTACTCTGGACTTCCAACCTTTGTCACTCTGGATTTCTAACTGTTGTCTGTCTGGATTCCCAGCCATTCCCACTCTGGATTTCCAAGCATACCCACTCTGGATTTCCAAGCATTCCCACTCTGGATGGGGTCAGAAATGGGATCTGAGAGGGGAATATGCACCAGACAGACCTCTGGGCTGACCTAGACAGCATTTCACCTAGACAGGTGTGGAATTTGCAATTCCACCAACGATTCATTCTTGAAAAAATAACTAAGAAATGGAAATCTATCCAATTGGGAAAGCTGACATGGAGGAGACTTTAATCCCTGTCTTTTTTTGCTCCACACAGGCCTTTCCCTGCCCTTTTTGCTCCACAGCTCCCGGGTGAGCAGAGCCTGCTCCAGGCAGGGCTGAGCAGAAGGAGAAAACAGAAGGAAAATAACTTCAGGAAATGGAATAAGAAAACCTTGCCTGTGTCCCTTCAGGCCCAATCTTGGGGAAATAGGAAACGATCCGGAAGAGGAAATCCTTCACTTTATTGAAGTTGCTCTGGCCGATACTCGAGGATTCATCCACCAGGAACCCAACGTCTGCCTTGAGCTTCCCACAAACTGCAGAGGGAAGGGAGGAATTCCCTAAGCTGAGGGGTCCTAAAGCAGAATCCTGGGGTTTTGTGTGTTCAGAGCAAGGAAACAAACCCCAGACTGTTGGAACCCTGGGCGCTGAGAATTCCAGGCTTTCTGTGCTGACCCCCAAGCAAACCCTGCATTCCACCTGAGGCCATGGAGAAGGCTCCCAAAATGGAGTGACAGCACTGGGATTGTGGGTGTGGAGTTTGAGTAGAAGTGTGTGAGAGCACAGGGGGCAAAACTTAGAGTTGAAGGGTTTAGAATACAGTAATATATATAAAATGAGGGGTTTTAGGGTTTTAGGGTGTTGGCTGAGTCCTTTTTCACCTTCTTCTCCATGGCTCTGGGTGGTGTTTTTTAATTGGGTAGAAAAATCCGCATTGCAGGCCAGGGGTGGTTGGTTATTGGGTTAAAGGTAAAAATAATTTAGGTGTCATTTCTTAATCGGAGAGTTTATCCTTAAAAAGCCTTGTAGAAAGAGAGAGATAGAGCTCCACTTTTTACTTTGTTAGCTAGCAGTGCTGTAGAACTCAC
>VWYO01017334.1:15494-46146 GCA_013400275.1 Rhadina sibilatrix
AAAAAAGCAAACTTCACAGTAACCTTCCCTCATGCTCTTTGTGTTTGGACTGACCAAGAGAGTGGCACTGAATACATCTGCAAATGATTGGCTTCAAATTGGTATCTGAACCACATCTCTCCCTTTTGGTGCATGTGTCTAATGATTAGTGACTTCAGCTCATGGAAAACATCTAAGAATAAAGAAGGTTGGTGCTACTACGTTTTGCCTTCACTTCAAGAAGAATTTTTCTTTTTTCACGTTGGTTTATCTTCTATCGATTTATTACTTTTAACTCCCTTTCCACAATAACATAAATAGTGTTCCTCAGGACTGCAGTGATGTATTTCTGTACTTATTTCTGTAAAAATATATTAATAAACTAAATAAAGATTAATGATAGGCAAAAATCTATTCTCAGATGAGATCTGTTTTTCTTTTCTGAATTAGTTTTGTTACTTATACTGTAATGCAACAACCATAACTCAGAGAACGGGTTTTCAAGTTTAAAAAAATAAAAAAATATCCCTGGTTTTGATTCACTTCCTTCAAACATTTCCCTGTTTTAGATGGCTACTATATTTCAAAAAAGAAGAGTTATTTTCTGATCATGAGTTAAAAAACCCATTATGGCAGAAAATAAAAATGCCCATTAAATTCACAGGAAGGTTTGTCTTTTTACATTTCCAGAAAAGTTTCGCAGCCATTCATATTTAGCTTCCTTTTTGCCCTGACACCTGAACTTTTCCAGGCTTCTCTCAACTAAAAAATCAACTTTTCCCACATGATCCATCAGTAAAGTGGGACATAACCTCCTCTCTGGGAGGCTGCTGTTCCTGTCCTGCCCTTTGGATTGACACCCTGCCTGGGATATTTGTTTCCTCACTGTGTTTCCTTGCCTTTACAACACATTTCCTCTTTCAAATAGTTCATAGCAGAAATCAGGGAACCTGATCTTTCGTGCACCTGCACTTAGACCTCTTAATTCCCAAAGTCTTGTTCATATTTGCCCTCTGCCAGTGGGATCCAGAGCTGCTCACAGGCTCACAGCTGCTTACTGATCTCTCTATTTTGGGGTTGAATTAGAGGAATCTTTGGAATATTTTCATTGTATATATAAAGTGATTTTGTAAGTGCCCTGGTAAGTTACAGTGAGGGATTTCCCACTCAGTGCTCTTCAAAAGAAGATTTTATAAAATGCTTCGCAGTGATTTATCTTTGATAAATGCATCTGTATGATCCATAATCAAATAATAAGTTCCACAGATTTTCTTACTATAATAGCTGATAAACGTGGCCATGACTTTTTGTATCCAAACTCAAACTTTCTTTGCTGCATCCAAGCTTAAACTTTCTAACCAGTATATAGAAATAATTTATACATCTATAAAATATATACTATTTTCTATAGAAAAATTAATATTATCCTTACTTTTCCTCCTAATTTGTACAGTGAAATTTTATATCTCTATCTATTCACATCTGGACCTAGGAAGAGATTTTGAATCAGGTATGGTCAAGATATACATGTACTCACCAGATCTGCTTTTTCTCCAATATTCATACCAACTTTTTTTTCCCAATCAAATATAATAATCACTTTATAAATACCTGATTATTATCAGTGTTATTGCCTGTTTACACCTTCCAATCAATACTAATTCTCTCATGGTGCTAAATTTTAATTTGACCATCACTGCTGGTGTTGTAGCACAACTGAAGTCATCCATTCAACTTGAGCATCAGGAAATTAACAGAGAATTAATTAGAAAAGTATTTGCAATCTGTAATCTATTCTGTGTCATTCCCTGGATGAATATCTGTACTCAATTGTGAATATAAAATTCTTTAATTTTTCTTTTTTCCAAAATGGTCTTGCATTTCCAAAATGGTTGAATGTGTCCTTTAAAAAATAACCTTAAAGATTCTCATTAAATATCTCTATGACAATTTTAGGAAAAATGTTTTTTCCTCTCTTTGGCTGACCATTTTTGCAGTTGAACAGTAACATTGCAAAAGTCATTGCAGTTTGCTAGACAAGGAACATCAGGGAAAGTTTAATCCTTTAGCAGACAGATAACTCACTCCCCTCAATGGCTCCTCTGTCCTTTTGTCCTCTATAAAATAGCTGAGGATGTATATATACCCAGGATTTTTCTCATGCCCAGTTTTTCCAGTACATTTATTTTCACTGAGCTAGCACCAATGTCCATTCCTATTGCAATTTCAGCCACTATTACCTGTCTCTGTTCAAGTCCCAGATATTCAAATCTACACACACTGAGCTTCAGCAAAACTGTCCTATGCAGTGCTTGTCCTCCTGGGCTCCTTTATGTGCTTTTTCCTTCCCATGGATAGCATGACAAAGCTTAATTCATGTCCACTAATGCAGCTCCAAAACAATAAACTTGAGTTAAATTTCTTTCCTTAATAGCGAACTTCTTAAGCCAAATTCTCCTGAGAAACAGCTCGTTCTGCTTTGGAGTCTATTTCTGTTCCATTGGAGGAGAAGGATAAGCCTATTCTTAAACCAGTGCTCAGATAAGTTCTGACATATTTTACCCATCACTGATCAAGCACTTCATCTAATTAGCTCTGTAATGAACTACTCAATTGCAAAGCTACAGGTAAGCTGCTTTTTTATTTTTTTATTTTTTTTTTAATCCTCAACAGGAAACCTTTGAAGAATTTACCCCACAAGTAACAAAATTACCTTTTGCCCCCTCTTTTTGTGTCTACAGGGATGGGGGTGTCCCAGTGTGTCCAGATCCAGGTTTAGCTGGCCCCTCTGCCCTTCCTCGAGCCCCTCTGTGTGCAGGATGATGGAGCTGGGTGTCTCAGCAGCCTCTCTACGAACAGGAGTTATAAATCACATTAAAGTGGGGAGGATAAACAGCAGTACTCTTTGCTTGCTGTTGAATGGGGCAGTGAAATGTTATGTGCCATCATTCAAAGCTGGCACTTTATGGGCCTCGTGTAGGGCTCTGCACAGGACTCGATTCCTCAGCTCCCTCCATAATCCCCTCTTTTTGGTGTGGCCTCATCCCAGCCCACTGGCCCAACAACAACGAGCAGGGATAAAAATTCCCAGCTCCACACTTCAGTGCAAGCCCATTAAACTGGAGCACACAAGTCAGGCTTTGCCAGTTCATGCAAATCATGTCTTGCAAAGCAGACCTGGCTTGCCCAAGGAGTGTTGGGTGGGGTGGGTGTTGGAGGAGCTGTAAGAGCCATTCCCTGCCCCTGCCTGGGGGGCTCTGCCTGGCTGGGTCACCCCCCTGGCTCTGCAGATCCACCCTGACTGACACACAGAGGCAGTGGCTCCTCTGCAGAGCTCTGACTGTCAATTCATCTCCAATAAGAAAACAAGTAATTGTGAGCATCTCTTCTAGGAAAGTTGAAGAGGACTCAGAAATCCTGAGCAGCAGGCTATTTAAAATTCTAAACGTGACTTTCAGAGTCTGACTTCTGACTCTTTATTTTAAATACGGTATTTTTTAGACTACTGAAAACCCTGCCCAAGCCAGCAGGCTGGAGGAGTATTATTTAGGTGATTAATACCATGGCACAGTGCAGGAAGCCAGTCAAAGGCAGCTATAAAGCACACGACCTGCTTAACAAGGAGCCACAGGCAAGCTTTGAGCACAAATCCCCTAATCCTATTGATCCTGCTTCTGCAAAAAGGGAATCTCTTGTGTGCCACAGAAGGGTGACAATATCCAGTAAGTGCCCACGGCAGGCAGGGTGTGCTTCAGGGAACTTCATCACAGAACCTTCTTCATTACCTGAAAAATCACTCCTGTCAGTGCTGCAGCCACATCCTCCCTGACTGCTGCTGTTTGAGATGCTGTCAATCTTCCCATGTGATTTTTGTGAACCAAATAAATTCCAGCTCATTTAAAGGTGTTATTATCTCTGCTGATAAGGTTACCCCATTCAGGAGCAGCAGAAATAGGAAAATAAAACTTATTTCAGTCCTTTTGTTTGCCAGTCTCTCAGGCTCCCAACACAAAACCATAAGGTTTCAGCCCTGAACTGTAGTATGTATTTAAATATATTCTCAGAGACATAAGTCTGCTCTTAGCATTCAACAAGGAGTATAATTCTATTATTAAAAAAAAAGTTGGGGTTTTTTTTTTTTTTTTTGTTTGTTTGTTTGTTGTTTTTTGTTGTTTTGGTTTTTTTTTTTGTTTTTTCTTTATAGATAAAATTATCTTTGAAAGCAGGCACTTCATTCATACAGATTATCTGACATGCTGGAACAACCTGTTTGGTTTATTTTTCTGTAGATTTTTCCACCTGGGTTTACACATTCCCCAAAAGAATGTAAATTATCCTCCCTAAAGTAATTGTTATTACTCATGTCAGAGATTAGTATTGTTTTACATACTTTGATATATCACTCAAACCACAAAGTCATTAAAAAAATTATTGTTGATTCTGATTTGATTAAAAGTCTGTTCAAAAACATCTCCCTTTGTGAGAAGAGTTGTATCAAAAGCTTTTATCCAGCTTACTGCTGTTTTTATTTGTCAGAACTGGAGCATTAAAATGCTTATCAAAAAAGAGGCTGAAATTACTGTATTAATGACAATTTCAATTTTTATTCTGGTTCAATTGGTAAGGTATCAGCAATAATCAAAATTCTTAAGTGGCTGTTTCAGAAAAGAAGAGTTTTAGTTTATGGAGGAAATCCAGGGAAGAGATTGTAAGTACATTCTGGCCCTTGAATAACAACTAAAAATTATCTTGTGTTGTCATAACACCATGGAAGCAAGAAAATTTGATTTTGAAAAGTATAAAATATCATTAGCTCCCTAACTGTCCAAGAAAATAATCTCTCCTGTGTTTCACAGTCTTAATTTTTTGTGTGAAAGTCAAGATGGGGGTAAAAAATAAAATAAAATAAACCCTTTGACCTTTTATGTCTATCTTGAAAATGAGCACACACACCTCCCAAACTAAAGTTTAAAAAATATACTAATGATGAGGTATTTGTTCTGCCACATATACAGTGAGTAATTATTTGAATATCCAGCAAAGAAATTGAGCAATTAATTATTCCTACTTACTGTCCTGGAAAGAACAGAGAATCATAAAAAATAAGGAGAGGAAAAATGTGAGATGAGGATTCATCTGTTTCTTGACTCAAGGCACAATCAATGAGTGCCATGCGACAATATAAAATATGAGCAAAACTGCACAATGAGAATTATTGTTCTTGTTGGTGCATGTCCTTTTTTTACCTTGCATTAATTTTCCCTGTAATTTAATTAAATATAAAATGCAAAAAAAAATTTCTGCTTGATCCAGTGGAATGAGGAAAGTTCAGCTGCAGGAATGGCAGAGAAATGGCTGTATATATAAGCTGTTGTAGGCATGAGTTTTACACACTGAGAGAAACAGATGGGCCCACAAGCAAATGTCTCACATGAGGCAGAGATTGTGGGAAACCAGGCTGCAGGAACATCACCCTGTTGCAGAAGATTAGAGAAGAAATGGAGATCTTCTGTGACACCTTGCTATTCTTGGTGTGTGTCTGTATAGTGTGTGTGTGTGTGTATAAATATATATATAACATCAATATGTAACACCAAAGAATTCCAGATCACAGAACCCTTTAGGCTGGAGAAGACCTCTGAGGTCATCAAGTCCAAGTGCTCCCCCATCAGTGCCCCATGTCCCCAGGTGCCACACCTACATGTCTTTGAACCCTCCAGAGACTCCAACACCTCCCTGAGCAGCCTGTGCCAGTCCTTGACAACCCTTCTGGTGAAGAAGCTTTTCCAGATATCCTAACTAAACCTCCTGGCCAGCCTGAGACCGTTTCCTCTTGTCCTATCACTTGTTCTTTGGGAGAAGAGCCTGACCTCCACCTGGCTACCCCCTCCTGTCAGGTAGTTTTATCATCCTCCACTGGGAGCTCTTTTTTGCAGGAGTCAGATGTACAGACACAAATTCCAATCAGCCATTTCAGCCTCGGTGAAAAGGCACCAGCAGCTTGGTTCAGTGAATCACACATAATCCCAACATCCACCACACTGCTGGTAATAAATAAATGTTGCTGCTTGGAAGAGAGAAATCCAAAATGCAAAAGCGATGGATCAGGAACATTCAATAGCACAAGAGAGCCAAACAGCTAGGAGATACCTTTCCTATCATTTGAACTTTGCACATGAATTAAATATGTAGCCTTTTTTCCTACATTTCTTTATTTCTATATTATTTCTCCTATAATTACCCTGCTGATTACTTAAATGTGTCATACTGCATCACAACACCCTTGATTCACAGAACCATAGAATCATTAAGGTTGGAAAAGACCTCTAAGGTCATGGAGTTACCATCAATAATGGATCACTTTCAGTGCCCATGGCAGAGGGTTGGAAGTAGATGATCTTTAAGGCCTTTTCCAACCCAGACCATTCTGAGATTCTGCAAATTAAGCCAGAAGATACACTGCAAATAGAAACAAAATCTTGCAAAACATTAAAGTTTGACATTTAAGGGGCATTCTAATCAAGTTGGAATACAAGGATGATTCTAGAGATTTATTCAAAAAGGTCATGAAAAACAGCCATAGGTTTGTGTGGAAATTTGGATGAAAACTCACAGCTTTATTTTTGCACTGTTCACTCACTCTAAGTACTTATGACCACTTGGGAGATTTGGCTGTGGCACTGAGGCTACTGTCAGGGCCTTGGAAGAGTTCAACAAAAACTCCAGTGCCTAAAGGAGATTATTTGTTTAATATCCTGTTGGAAAAGCAGAACCTTCATTGCTCTTTAATGCCAGGGTGAGACTCTCTTCAGAATTAAAAATCACTGAATCTCAGACTGGTTTGGGTTTGAAGGAACCTGAAAGATCATCTTATTCCATCCCCCAGCCATGGGCAGGGACACCTCCCACTGCCCCAGGCTGCTCCCAGCCCCAATGTCCAACCTGGCCTTGGGCACTGCCAGGGATCCAGGGGCAGCCACAGCTGCTCTGGGCACCCTGTGCCAGGGCCTGCCCACCCTGCCAGGGAAGAATCCATCACCTCATTTTGCACTGCTTTGGCTGTATTTTGTTGGTTTTTTCTCTTGTTAGCAGACTGTCCCAGAGGAGTCAGCCCTCTCTGTACACATTTAGAGGCTCCTTGGAAGCTGTTCATTGGAGCTGAGGCTGGATTCTGACTTTTCAGTAATAACTTCTGTATCAGCACTGAACTGCTTTTGAAAACTCTATTTGTAAGTCCCTTATACTAAACCCAAAGCAACCGTGCTAAGGTAAAGGAAACAAAATGGGAAATGCATGGATTCCAGGTTTCTTTTCATTTTCACTTCTATTTCATTTTCAAAGGATCACTCCCTTACTTAGTCTTTCTAAAGTAAGCTTCACAGTGAATGGAATTTCCAGAGGAGTTATAAACTCCTGAAAAATGGGGTTTATAACAGAAATGTTGACAGTTAGCTCTTAAGAGCAGAAGAGTTACCAAGCACTGCTGTAATATAGTAGTCTCTAACTACTGTAATTCTGGTGAAAAGTTACTGTAATGTGACTCCCTATCTATACCAGGCCACACCATTTCTCTTCTTTATGTTCCTCATTATGGTAAGGAAAATACATGTCCCCCTGGAGAGAGCTGCCAAAAGAGGTCCTAAGCACTTCTAAGCTCTGTTTCCTTTCCATCAGTGCCTATAAGGCAAGGAGATCTAATGTGATTACTGTAATGAGAAACACTATCAATCCTCCTCAGAAAATGAGCACTCGGGTGTGGGACAGAATTCTAACAGAAGTTAATCTATGGTGACTTTTCCCTTGAAGGATTCCTAGGTGTTTTAATGAACCACATCCCTGGGCAACACTCACTCATCCCAAAAATCAGAGCTGCCTGTCGGATGGACAAAGCATCCTTTCTCCATCTTCAATGCTGTGACTCTCTCCATGCTCACAGGGGAGAAGGCAAACAGAAAGCAAGTTCTCAGCTGAACACAGAGAACATATCCCTAAAATTAACTACCAAGTGGGAGGCACAACAGTTTTGCATCAAATGGTCTCCAGATACTTCCTATAGGTACATCAAATAGTTCTTTACAGTGAGACAACTGCATATTCACTTTTATTAGAAAACAGGATTCCTGGTGTTTATGCTATTATTCTTTTCTGGAACAGCACCACAGCCACACAATGCCTCTGTTCTAACTCTGTTCTGCAGTTGCTTTTGATGTTTTTTTATGCTGGGGAGGAGTGAAAGGATGCAGATATTATTTTGAAAAAATTCAAAGTAAAAATATTTTTTATATTAATGTTTCAAATACTGTTAGGCATTCTTTCTTCACACCTGCATTTTTCTAGTATTAAATTAGAGATTTTTTGATGTAATGTTTGTGTTCATGAATACTGTGTGTTTATGTGTGTTAGAGGGAGAGAGAATTTATGCACATAAACTGTCATTTCAAGGTCAGATTGTGAAATGCAATTGCTATTAATGACAGTAAACAACAGAGGTGGATAAATATGGGTAGCTTTTAGCAGATGAGCAGCTTAGACCATTGCTTAATATTTTTTAGAACAGACAAAAGTTTTTTTTGATATGCAGTGGAAAACAGTAGCAAAGGCAGAGCAAAGTCAAAGCTATAATCAGAATGTACTGTGATTAAAAAAAGAATAAATCAGATGGATACAGGAGATTATGGCCATCTGTATATTTTTGCCTCACACATCACTCCTACACTGGCTTGAGGCCCCCAAAAAAATCTCATTCCCAACATATTTGCCTCGGAACACATCCTGAGGTGGGGTGACTTCCATTGCATGAAACATGCAGCTCCAAGGAGGCTGATCAATATTAATAACCAGTCAAAAAAGGAATTACTAGAGGGAGATGGAAGGTGCCTTTCACCCACAGCACATCACCTTGAAAAATCCCCTTCTGCACCAGGGGAAACTTTCCTACAGTTCCCTGCCAGTCCACCTGTAACTCACTGCTCTGGCCAGGTCCAGCACTGCTGATAAAACCTGGCCAATCCTCAGACCTTCCAATCCAGCTCAGAAGCTGATAAATTGCTGTACAATTCAGACTGAGATGTAAGTACACTGTTAATTGTACTGGTTTTCCAATTGTCATTGGTTTTCCTTCTGGTTGAGAATAAATTTTTGCCTATACTAAAGCAAAGACAACTGTTTATTTTATTTTGTCTAGCTCTGAAAATGGAGTTAAGTGACCTAACTCTGTCTTTCCATCCACTTGATGGTGCTGTTCCCAAAATACAAACGACATTGTGAACATCAGTATATGAAATCCACAACTTTACTCCTAGAAAATATGGTGAATAACATAACAGTTTTCTGAGTCTGCTTTAGATACAAAAGCCACACCATTCTGGCATTCCCTGTATTCTCAATTAAGTGCAGCAATTTTTATCCCCCCTCCTAATGACCAAATCTTTTAATCTTTCCTTAAATCGCAAAGCAATGTGACACAGCCAGTGAGGTCACTTGCCTAATTAGGATGACTCATCTAACAAAGTTTGTCAGATCAGCATTTTGAAGGCAGGATTTGAATTTTTGCCAGAAAAGGAAGGACTCTGCAGATTTCACACTCTGATCTTCGACAACTCAAAACTTTGAGACCTCTCCCATTCCCCCCTCTTCTCCCTCCTCCTCCTCCAGGAGATTAAACCACAAATATTGGGGTTATATCTGCATTTGGGGGACTATCAGTGGCCAGCTAAAAGTACTAAAGATATGAGGCTAAATAATGTCAGGAGGGCACGGCAGTGGTGCAGGCAAATAGATTATCCAAGTAGGATGTATTATGCAGCTGAATCAGGGGGCTTATGGTGGAAACCATAAACCCCATTTAATGAGCCAGAATTAATACAGGGTAATGTACACATGCAGAGCATAATGGGATCTTGCAGGGATTAAAGAAAAAAAAATAAAAATAAACCAAACAACACAATTTTTGTGGTTCCTTGAGACAGAATTAACTTCCCATAGAGTTTTCTATAGCAGGAAGAAAACAATCAAGTACTTACATTACTGAGAACTTGGTATGAAGGCCCACATAAAGAGTTGTTGCTCTGAAATAAAACCATGCAAAAATATTTTTAGATCTTGGGTACTTTACATTTATCAATAAATATTTTATGAAGTTTCATCAGAGAAGTTATTTAAACATTGGATAAGCCAGAATAATTAGTCTGCAGCACATATCACAAATAAAACAGACTACTTGGGGGGGAAAAAAACCAAAAAACAAGTGTAAAAATGCTAGGCTAGCCTAAGACACAAAATGAGGACCCGAGATGAGGCACTGGAAGGGCATTAACCTTGATTAAGGTTACTGCCTAAAACTGATTGTCAACACAGGATCTTTCAATGCATTACCCTTATTCCTGTTCTTGTAGTCCATCTTATTCTGAATGGAATTTTAATAGCCTTTTAAAAAACATGTTAATAATTACATGGAAAAAGAAAGTGTCAGAATCAGATATAAATTCTTCACACGGTAATTTTCTCTTCATTTCATTCTCCCCTCTGCAGTGGCTTTATTCCATTAAAGCAGGCCTTGTCCATAACTGTCAGGCTCTGTACAACAATTTCAGGCAGCTTTTTTTGGGTCACTCAGCTTTGACCATCTTGGATCTTGTTGTTTTGTGCGAAGGCTGGGCTCTGACAGGCTGACATGATTGCTGCTGCCTTTTCTTCTGCCTCTTTCAAGCTTATCTGCACAAGGCAGGCCTTGGAGCCCCTGCCCTGGTACCAGCAGCCTGGCACACCCCATCCTGTTAAAGCCTGAGCACCCTCCCTGCCAGACTCAGGGGATCACTGAAGGCATGGACTTGGCAGTGTCTGCTCAGGGTAATGGAAAACATCTAGGGACCTGTTCCTTCTCTTCCAACACTGCTGGGTGGTCCTCAGCCCATGGATCTTCAGCCTGGCTGGAGATATGATGCACCTCAGTGCTTTGGAGTGCCAAGGGGTAACTTTGTAGTTACACAAAGTTACACAAAGCTCAAAATTAAATGCGTTCCCAATCTGCCCAGCAAGCCCCGGTGTGCTTTGTGTAAGTGCCCCACTGCTTTGGTTTCAATCACAACAGCACTGCCAAAACCCATCTCTGCCTCTGCCTCTGCCACCCACCACAGGAGCAGTCACAGAGGGGACACACTGGATTCCTTGCACTGCATTAGATGCAGCCACTAGTGAATATTCAGTCCATGGGGCCTGTCTTGGTTTGGAAAGAGAAGGTGTCTGCTAAGGGAGGCAGGAGCCTGTCTTGAAGATGTAAATCCCCTCCCTCCAAATTACTATCATTTTGAAATTAAGAGGCTCTCAGGCAAAGATATGGGAATAGGAATAACAGTTCTTTACTAGGAATATTAAAAATGAAAATGTAGTAGTACAAAAAAGAAAACAAACAAACAAAAAAAAAACACTGACAGAGTCAGCATACAACCTGACACTGTGTTGGGAGCAGCCCAGTCAAGCCCTCCTGCAGTGACAGGTGTGGTTCTGGTGGAGCAATGATCCTGTAGCAGGGTGCAGTTTTCCTCTGAAGGCCCTGTGGTGCTGAGATGGGTCTGGTCTCCCTCTGGGAATCCAGTGCACACAGGCTGTGCTGGTGTTCTGAATCTCAGCTTGGATCCAGCTGGGAATGCTGGGCTCCTCCCCCTGGGTGGAGCATCTCCCCCTGGGCTGCTGGAATTGTATCAGCCCTGCAGTGAGCCTGGATGGCCCATGGACAGCAGATACCCCTGGAGGGAGGATGGGTCCTGGAAGGGATGAAGAGCACTGCCCCAGCTGGTTTGCACAGCTGGTAACCAAATACAGACTTTTGGTACCATCTTGCATTGCAACCTGAGACGGACCAAATGCAAACTGGTCTGAAACAAGCCTGGAAATTCCCCCAATGTGGGTAAGCTCTTAGCACCAACCATTTGGCTTCGCAGACATGGGCTTGTGTCACACCACTTGATATTGTAGGTATAGAAAACGTGTGGATACTGCTGTGCATCAAAAAGGGAAAGAAGATCTGAAAGCAGGAGTAAAAGTATGGAAAAAATAAAAGGGTTGTAATAAAAGATATACTGTTGTGTTACATCAAAATAATTTTCAAGCAATGAACACAGGGAAAAAATATGAGAAATAAATTACTGAATATTTTTCTACATAACAGTCAAGGACTTTAACACTTTTGTTGATGAATAACTTACGTGATTAGGATCACCTAAGACTTTGAAACTCTATTAACTTTTAGAAATATGCATTACATTGATAGTTTAGTGTTTGAGCAACCACACAGCTGCTGCACAGAAACTGCCCGTGAGCTTCCTAAGAGCTAAAAAATGGCAAATATTTTGCAGACCTAGAACTGTAACTGCTTTGTTCTTGTTGTTTAGCTGTAGTTCACTAGTACCTGGAGACCATAAAAGAGAAGATACAAGAGTATTTTAGAAACATCACATAACCCCCATGCCACAGGGTATTCAATGGCAGAGAGTTCCCAGTCAGCTCACTGCAAACCCCAAATGTGAATTCACATGGGGCTCTGGCACTGATGGGGCACAGATATGTCCTAAATGGAAAAGTAGGATATATAAGTCAGTCCACACCTCAACATTGTCCTTCTCAGAGAGAATGTGCAGTTGTGGTTTAACTGTGACCAAATTTTAATCGTAAAGCCTGTTGAGAATGATGCCATTGGATCCAGAACAGAAAATCATTGGTAACTAGATGGTGAGAATGCTGGTTTTTATAATACAAGCACGGAAAAGCGATAGCTTTGTTATTCAACAAATACTGCATTCCAGGACTGACATAATCTAGTTTTATATTTACACTGCAAACCTCACAGGCCACTTCAAAAGACACCCAAGCAGAACTCTTGCACTGCTCATCAGTTTTACACCAGCAGATGGGAAAGTAGGAATTCCAAATGAGATTCCCCAGTGGAAAGACCTGTGTTGAAGTCCAGAAAGAACAAAAAGACAGTGTTGCAGTAAGGAAGAATTGTTCTATTTCTGAACCCAAAATTTTCACCTGGATGTGCCTAAAATCCTTTGCTGTAAATGTTTGCAGCATTGGAGTACCACAAACGCTGTAGGCTTGCCAGTTGTTGATAAAAAGGAAGAACAGGACTGAGGACATGCTAATTGCAGCACTAGTGAAGAAATCAAGCAGTGAAAAAATTGGGTTTGACTTTGTGATGAATAGTGAAGTCTTAAACACTGGCAGGATTACAAAAATAGTACAGCAAATTGGGCATATTATTACAAAACATAAGGCTTTCTCTGTACAGCTAACTGATGGTATGTGACTTTCTTTTGTGAACAGAGTGTAAAAGCTATTAGGAAAAAAAAAAAAAAAAGAAAAAAAAAAGAGAAGCATTTTGAAAACAGCCAGAAAGAGGAAAAAAAAAGGATATAACTGTTTTTGCAAGTAGTCTTTCTAGAAACATCTTTAAACATCTGTAATACGTAGATATGGAAATAACTTGTTTTTACAATTGTGCTATTCTGCCAAAAAAACCTCATACCTTTGATAATGAATTTCACAAAAACTTAAACATCATTTTATTCCTGCTTTAGCCCCGAAAATAGGACATAAGCAGAATAGTCACTTGCTGGTCCTCCTCACAAAAAAAAATCATTTAATCCACTTTTTTCTATAATCTTAAATGAAAGGAAGAGAATTCGTTCTTAACTTATACAAAGTCTGAAGAAATATTGTAATCAAGAAACTTGGTCTTGTTTTTCTCTCAGAAATCTTTGAATAGAGCATAGATTTAAACTTTAAAGCATCTTGATGACATACTTAATGTAAATATATTGTTTGTGGTTTGTTAGTCTTGTTTTGGCTTTAGAATTTTGAGATGTATTGCTTAGATGTGATTGTCCATTACCTCTGGCCTATGGAAAAGCACAGTGGCTGAAGCAGTGAAAATTAAGCTGAATGCAGTAAGATCAAGAAGTAGATCCCAAATTCATAATAAATTAAGACCTGATTTGTATTATTTACTGCTGGTTTTGTTTAGTGAGCTTTTTGGTTGTTGGGTAGGGTTTTTTTGTGGGGGTTCTTTGTTGTTGTTGGTTTTGTCACTGGCTTTTTGTTTTATTTTTTGGTTTCTTTGGGGGGAGTTGTTTGGGTATTTTGCTTTTTGGGGGCATTATGGTTTGGGGTTTTTTTGTTGTTGGTTGGTTTTAAGGGTTTTTTGGATTTTTGGTTTTGGTTTGGTTTGTTGGGGTTTTTTTGGTTGTTTTTTTTGTTTGTTTGTTTTTTGTTTTTTTTTGTTCTTGGTTTTTGTTTGTTTGTTTGTTTTGATTTGTTTTTAAAGACTAGTCTTTCAGCTTAAAATGCTGACATTTCTGGAACTGTTTGATCTTTGTCAGCATGGCAAAGGCACGGGTGTCTCTGGCTACCAGGGCAGGATGCTCAGCCATGCAGGATGGTCAGTTCAGGGTGCTCTGGGCTCCCTGACCCCCCTTGGACATCTCTGGCATATCTTGAGAAAACCCTGGCAGAAATGCCAAGGGTGGTAAAGCTCAGGATCTGGTAGAAAAGTCTGAAGAAGTTTTCAGTGGAACAGCACTCCCCTGCACTATATTTTGTGCCATGTGAGGGAAGAGAGAACTCATCAGAAAGAGAAGAGGCTTTGTCAGACATTTCAGCTGGGTAAAGAATCCTTCCCGCCCCTGAGCCTGAGTGAAATCTCCTAGCAAGGTTAAAGCCTTACCTGAGCTCCTGAAAAGGCAGCAGGAGTGCCCTTCCTTGGTTCTGTGCTCCTGGGGTGACTCTGGGCCCCTCATCATCCTCACCTCATGAGCAGGAACAGATCAGTCACCTCTTTACAGATCCCCCATTCTGACTCCTGAGGGGACCATAGAGCCTCTCGGGAGAACTCCATTCCCAGGCACCTTGAGTGTTATCCCTGAGGATGGAGGGTGATCCAGGCAAGCTGTGGATATGGACAAGAGATCATCAGTGAGCCTCAGCTCCCTAAACCACATTGCTGAGCGCAGTCCAGGCAAAGGAGGAGCTCCCAAAACACAGGGGTGGTCAATACAGCCAGGACTCTGCCAGCGTGGAGAGGCCATCCCTAGAAACTGGAGGTGCCTGGAGCACAAAGGGATGATGTGCTACAGGATTAGGAGATTCCTTTTGAGGAGCTCATCCCTAGAAACTGGAGGTGCCTGGAGCACAAAGGGATGATGTGCTACAGGATTAGGAGATTCCTTTTGAGGAGCTCATCCCTAGAAACTGGAGGTGCCTGGAGCACAAAGGGATGATGTGCTACAGGATTAGGAGATTCCTTTTGAGGAGCTCATCCCTAGAAACTGGAGATGCCTGGAGCACAAAGGGATGATGTGCTACAGGATTAGGAGATTCCTTTTGAGGAGCCCTGGGAAAACCTGTGTGTGCTGACAATGGCTCTGGCACAGCTGGACTGTCTCACATTCAGAACACGAGGATAATGCCACTGCTGATGATCTATAAGCTCAGGAGCCACCTCAACAGCAGTGGCTGTGATGGGCACGTCAGTGCCAGACTGCTTCTGCCACAGATTTATGGCAGTCTGGGAAACCCATTGACTGCTGGATTAGGATGGAGCCTGGAAACAAAAATCCAATATCTCCCAGTCCTGTGAGCAGAGACTCTGAACTGAAACAACTCCAGGGTGCAGATCAATGTCTGGGCATTTTACTTTATGTGGCTTGAAATGAAATAGGGGCTCCATAGTTAAATGTACTCGTTCTGTCAAGACCACTCCAGCTTCAATTTTTCCTTCATGACTGTAAAAAGATCCAATTTCCACTATGAAGCCTGGAAAATTATATCAACTATCAGGGTAGAATTAGACCTGATAGAAGCTTGGTGATCTTAAAAAGTACGAGATATATCCATTTTTCATTGTAAGAAGATTTGAGCTTTCCACTGGGCTTATTAATTTTTGCACTTTTTGTATTGTATTCTACCTGGTTTTTTTATAAATAATGCTAAAAACAAGACCTTTATTCCAAGTGTTCATTTCTGTTGCATTTATTTTTAGCTTCCTGATGAATTTATCAATTTTTTTTTTTTTTTAATAAAATGAACAGGAATAGAAAGGATAGAAAAATCCACAGTACCCCATTCAGAGGCAGAGAAAAGAGTAAATACATTCATTGCTTTCCTCAGAAGAAATGTATTGTGCAGCTGCTGTGGAATACAATATTGAGATGAAAATGAAGCTGCAATGGAAATGGAATGAGAAATAGGTATTTGCTTCTGGGTGAGCGCAACAAACCTATCAGCTACATAGTTAAAATCAGCAGCCCCATCTCCCCAATTCCTGATGACTAAATAAACCACAGGTAAAAGACAGGGGAATAAGACAGAAGGAAAGGAGGGAAATGAAGCTGCCAAATGAAAGAGAAGTGTTTCTGCAAAGGTCAGGAAGGCATAAGATTAGTTTGGAGTAAGCCAATCCTGCAGTGTAATTTGCAATATTTTCAAACACTTCAGAATAAGCATTCCTTGCCATTTTTAATACGGGCTCTGAGCCATGACTATCTAAATGGAGAAAGGAGGCATTAAAAGTTCATAGGGCTTGATATTGCCTGTAAAGAGGGAGCCCCTACAGAATTTTATTTTATTAGTAACCTTTATTAGCCTTGTAGCCAGCGCTGATTAAAGTATTGTGGCATATCTGTCAGCAGCAGGAATACATGGGGATTATTAGCAACTGCATTTAAAAGTCTAAGAGCCAAGAGGTAGAGCCACAAGCCTGGAATACTAATTCCCATTTTATTCAGTGTAAACAGTCAAAGGATGGATAATAGCTTACTTGTCTGCTTTTATTGGCATGTTTATCTGTCCTTTTGCTCTTCTCTCTCACCGTGTAACTAAGACAGCAGAAAATAATACAAAATATGAGGCACTTACAAGTCTGGGTCAAATTGATTTCAGTGCAGAATATCCAAATTTGGCTGGTCAAACATAACTTCTACCCCTGTAGACTAATGACTTCATTGGAATATATAAGCTCAAGCTGCTCATGGGCAGATATGGACTAAATACTGATGGGAAAAGTGTATTCAGCAGAGGATGCCTTTTAGAGTTCTGTCTGTAGACATATTCCAGGTCTGTACAGAAGGATTTTGTTTATCATGTGAGAAATCTTTTGTAGACATAATTTCCATCCCAGCTGACTCAAATTTCTTCATTGAGAATATTCACAATTCAAATTGAGCAGCTGAGTCACACTGCAGTTTTTTGGTTTTTTGGTTTTGTTTTTTGTTGTTGTTGTTGTTTTTTGTTTGTTTGTTTGTTTGTTTTTGTTTTTTGTTTTGTTTTGTTTTGTTTTATCTTGAGACTTAATATATTACTTAATAGTTTAAGAAATTTAACCCAAATCATTTTTGTGGTGCCAAAAGCAATTTTTTTTCCACGACTCTGCTGCAATCACAGCAAAAGCCTCTTTTGGTCAATATTCAAATTAATGGATTTTCTTTAGTATAAATCCAAGGAAAACATTAATGGAATTACCAGTCTGGTTTGAATTAAATGCCACTTGGAAATGGATAAATGTTTATGAATAATATCTTTTAATATTTATGATGCTCCACTCACTGCTACATTTCCAAAAATCCTGAGACAAGGTAAGGAAAATTAGCCAGAGCTCTACTGCTGATTTAGGAAAACAATCTGAATACAGTTCAAATGATAGAATCTCTTTGTTGATGTAGGTCACAGTGAAAAGTCTTGGAAAGGTTTATCTTTCCTCCCTATGACAGAAAAGTTCTTTTGTCTGGCACAGAACTAAAACCAGAGAATCATAAACCACTGCTGAGAATTAAAAGAACAAAGAAATGGTTTCTACCCAAGACAAGCCTCAACTGTGAATGGTGACCCGAGATCACCAATGATGCCTTTGCTTTTTTTTTGTTAGAAAACTTTTTATGAGGCTGAGCATGACAGTGTGGCAGAAGGATCTCAAAGTTTCAAGTAAGTCATCTTTAATGTCCTCTTCTAAAATAACATGGATGAAAAATAATCATAGGTATAACTGTAACATTTTTTGTGGACTCTAAATAAATATCATGCACTCATAATGAATTAAATCAATGAATATGACGAGTTAACAAGGTATAGATTAAAATTTTAGTAAGCATAATAGAAAATGTCTCTGAAGGTAATTAAAAAGATCAGCGTTGTCTTCCAAAGTGCTTGTGTAAACAACTGACTGCTCTATTTCTGAAATTGTTGTGTAATTTAAAGCTGACAGTCTTGCCCAGTTTAAAATTTATATGAATGAATGTATTCGCCTCTAAATATTTGGTAATAAGCCGTGGTAATTTAGCATGCTTTGCTTCTTGATCACGTAATGATTTCAGCATGTCTCTCTGTAATACTTGCAATTCCCATGCAAAGTCGTCTTTCACTGTGCTCCTGTGGTTAAATATTGTTTGTTCTCTGTGCTGCAGGAGCCCCTGAAGCCTCTGGCTTGGAAGAAAAGCTCGTGCACCCCACTGGAAGCGTGGGAGGAGTGATCAGTGCCCTGCACCACCTCAGTGGGTCTGGGATCCACCATCCCAGAGCTGAGCAGGCAACCCCAACCACCCCCCTGGCAGTACCTGGAGAGATTGAATCTCATTTCCTAAACCTAATATGTCACTGGAATTAATATAATGAATCACTATTATTTCTCTGCTGAAGCAAAAAGGAGTTGAATTTAATCCCCCCAGTGCTTTCCAGCCCTCTCCAGCACATGTATTATGCTATCTTAATATGGATTACTGTGATTTTTCTGCTCTTGCTAAAAAGAGCCATCTGTATTCCAGTTTTTCATCTGCTGCTATTCTTTCTGCTGTGCTGTTCAGAGATACCCTTGTCAGTTCTTCAGGAAACTTCCTGTAAAGCACAGAATTAGTTACTCTGATTGACATTTTCAATGCAGGAGGTCCTGAATCTCCAAGTAAATTCTATCCCACTCTCTGACTGATAATGTGACACTTGTAGTGATACTGTCTTCTCACAAAGACTTTGTGTCATGCTTTTGCTATTTTTTCTGCTGTGCTTTGTGGTTCTTTCATCACTTATTTCTTTTATTCTTCTATTTTATTTCTTTTGGACCAATTTCATCATGGCCTCGCCACTTGGTCTGGCCTCATAAACTCACATAATAAACTATAAATTTAAGTCTCAGCTTAACTTTTCCTAAGACAGATATAGCTTTTCTGTTCAACTGGTCATTGTTGCTTTCATAACTATTCTGGATTTAAACTGTGGCAAGACTCTGTCAAAAATCAGGCAAGTGAATCTACATGAAGATGAGTACCAAACCAGAATTTTAACTAAGGGTTTAATGCATGTAAATTCATCAGCCTGGAAACTGTTGGGGGTAGTAACCAGAAATTCAGAGCAAGTATTGATGCAGCACAGCCTGAAGAACTCAAAGTTGCAAATATTTTCTACACTGCAAAACTCACGGTAGTGCAGATTTGTCAAAAAACATCTGCAGTTCTGAGCACATCTCAGAGATTGGAATAATGGCCAATATCTTGTCTATTTTGCTCTCCAGGCCAGTCAGCAGAAGCTTAAACTAGCTGCTTTAGCTCCATCTAGCAATTACTGATATTCTATGGTAAAGTTTATTAAGCCTGCAAAAAAATCTGTGGTATAATGAGAAAATGAATTTTTACTTACTTAAAAAGGCCCAAACTAACTTTTTGCTAAACACAAACCTCCACCAGGGCATATTTTTACAGACACAGAATGTTTTCCAACAGAGCCTTGCTCTACAAATTCTATAGCAAACCATTCAATTGCATTTAAGTAAAAATAACTCATTGAGTTACATTCAATGCAGAGTTTTAGAGAATAATTGTGTCTACAGAACTTCTTGATGAGTTTGAGATATAAGCATGCCTATGCTTTGAAACAATAAATAAGAAAACATAATCATAAATTAGAAAATAATATATGGATACAATAAGAAGCCTGAGAACAGATTCCAACACTGATCAGTTATTTCTGAATAATTTGTTGTTCCATCAATAGTTATAAAAGAGGCTGAGAATTGATTAAATACTGTACAATATGAGAATGTCTTGGGAAATATAGATATACAGATCCATTTTTAATTTCAGAGATACTGTAATCTATTTTTATGTCAGTGTACAATATGTTGATGTGAGGCTGCAAGAAAAAAATGCTATTACGATTACTTGTTCATAGCATTTGGCTCAGTTAAAAGAATTGATTTTCCTATTTATTTGACTTGTGATGTTAGAGTTCTCTGTGACTTGTTCAAGAAGGCAATCTCCAAATTTCACAGAAAATTTGGCCTTTGGAATGGCAGTGAAAGAAATAGAAAGCAACAAAACTTTTCCCACATAATTTTGATGGATAATTATTTTTCTCAGTGCTACTCCTACTTATATGAAGGTATTCCAAAGTCTTGTTTCCATGCTGTCTTGAATGAATCCTCAAGAAACAGGAGGATTAGGATCCCAGTTCAGTGGATGTTCCAGGCTTACCAATGTATTGGGTGGTTGCAACCATCACTGTCCAGCCCTGGCACAGGGATGTGGTGGAGTCACCACTCCTGGAGGGATTTAAGGACATGTAGCTGTGGCATTGGGGTCCTTGGTGAGTGGTGGGCTTGGCATTGCTGAGTGAATGGTTGTACTCAACCATCTGAAGGGTCTTTTCCAGCCTAAACAACTCCACAGTTCTACAAAGAGCACTAGGATGTGGGAAGGGAGAATTCCTGAAATGTTCTGGCCAAGGGTTCAAGCTCTGGGAAACCTGGGTACCCGGCTGTTGGGGGCAAAGAAAGCCTGGAGCTAAGGCCATGGGGAAAATCCCCCTGGTCAGGGTGAGAGAAATCTCACCCTCAAGTCCCCACGGGAGCTCTCTATGTTAATTAGTCTAGACAGTTCTTTGTTCCCTTTGTTGCCATTGGCTGTTTTTTGCTGCAATCTTTTCCACATTCCGACTCCTCTTTCCCAGTTGGTTCCCTGCCCTCAGACTCTGTTCTACCTGTGTAAGTTACTGTTAGCCCTGGCCCTGCCCTCTTTGGTGCACCTGAGCTCGGTTTGCTGGTTTTGTTGTTTTACCCTTCAGTAAAGTTCTTCTTTTTTGGGTCACGAGATTGTGGCAGTGTCTTGGTTTGGAAAGACAGGTATCTGCCAGGGAAACTGGAGTTTCCCTGAGAATGGGGAATGTAACCCCCTCACCCCCCACCAAATTATAATTTTGCAATCAAGGGCTTTCAGGCAAAGATTTTGGGGGTAGGAATAACAGTTCTTTACTAGGAACATTAATAATACAAATGTAGTAGAAAAAACAAAACCACCCACCCAAAACAAGCAAACAAACAAACAACAATTTTGGAAAACCCTGACAGAGTCAGAGCTACAACCTGACACCTTGTTGGTCAGGGTGTTGGAAGCAGTCCCAAAGTGACTCCTTCTGAAGTCACTTTGCAGATGTTGTTCTGTTGAAGTAGAGATGATCTTNGCTGTCACACCTGGCAGTAGCTGTGAGGGGGCATGAAAGTCTCCTCAAATTAACTGAATTTTCCTGGTTTGTTTGTTTGTTTGTTAGGGGGTGAGAAACTGGGCAAATATAAAGGGAAGGAAAGGAAATATTATTGCATAGAAAAGTGGGTTTATGTAGCCCTGGTTCGTGCCTGTGATGTTTTGGTTTTCTGAAACTCTTTCCCAGAGAGTTTTCTGTCAAAAAGAGCCACGTTTTTCTAACTTTTTTTTTTTTTTACATTCCTTTCCCTAGGAGGGACTTCTTGATGTCCCTCTGACTTGACCAATGTGACTGAAGAAGTTTGTCTTTCTTTCACCCATTGGGCTGTTCTCTGTAGAACAGTATAAAGGGAAGAAAATCTCAAAAATAAATGGAGTCATTGTCAGCCTTCTGAGTCAGTCTGTGTCACTGTGGTCTTTAACAGTGTCAGGTTTAGGACCCAAAAGGGACAAGATTAAGTATCAATCAAAGTTAATCATGGAGTCACAGAATGGTTGGGTTGGAAGGGACCTTGGAGCTCCCAGCCATGGGCAGGGACACCTCCCACTGTCCCAGGCTGCTCCCAGCCCCAGTGGCCAACCTGGCCTTGGGCACTGCCAGGGATCCAGGGGCAGCCACAGCTGCTCTGGGAACCCTGTGCCAGGGCCTGCCCACCCTGCCAGGGAACAATTCCTGCCAAAGATCCCAGCCAGCCCTGCCCTCTGGCACTGGCAGCCATTCACCCTTGACCTCTACCAGTTTACAGCCAGAACAGGATGGGAAACAGCTTGGCTAAAACACAGGAAGGTTCAGAAGTGGAACAAAACCAGAGAGATGGAAGCAAATTTTAAAAATCACGATGCTCAGAAAACAAAGAATTTCAGCTCTCACATGAGAGAACTGATTCATAATGACAAAATCCAGTTGCACATTAAAAAAATTTACCCAAGTAGTAAATTTACTTGGTATGGTAAAAGTTGAGAATGCTAACACAACAAGTAAGATGTAGTTAAATATTTTTGCACAACTCTGATTGGAATGGAAACCCTGATATAAAGAGGAGAAAAAGGTATATAAATAAGGCAAGAAAAGGGTAAAAAAATATACTTTCTGCCCCTTAAGCCATGTTGGAGAAACTCCTTCAGTTTGATGGGTACAACAGCCCACTTTTTTTGTTTGTTTGTTTGTTTTTGGTTTTTTTATTGTGAAAGCCTTTTATATCAGCAAACTTTTAGCAAATTTTCTTTCTCTAGAAAAACATCACATTTTATATAGCAAAGAAAGAAAACTAATTACATTTATTATTGAGCAATAGACACTAATTTTGAGTCTTTACAAGATTCCTAGCATTCATTACTTCAAAAGCAGTAGTTTGAAATTGCAGGTTAAAATAACGACTTTCAAGGAAAGAATTTTTTTTAATCTCTGAAAAATAAGAAACTAAAACTACCTTCTGCCAGACAAGGTGATAGCCTTTTTCATAAAAGCTTGACAATGACTACACCTGAAGCCAATAATCTCAATGACAAAAAAAAAAAAAAAAAAAAAAAAGTTCTGATCAGATTATACTAATTACAACTAAATCCTCATTAGTGTCCACAGCCATTGCTGTCAGGGTTTTGAATGAGGTGTGGGGATTCTGGAGCACCTTTTCCCCCAGGAGAATTTTCACTGCCTGTCCTCAGAACCAGTTCTGGTGTAGTGCTGCTCCTAATCTTTGCTGCTCCTCTGGGAAAAGGGAGGCTGTGTGAGGAAAAGCTGCACAACTCTGGCTGGGGGAGCACAGCTGATCCCAGGTGCTCTGCTCATCGTCTGAGCTCAGAGCAGCCACAGCCAGGAACTTCTTCCTATATACAGATTTTTCTTCCTAAAATATAAAACCACACTGGTGAATGGTTTGAGGCAAATCCAGCAGTGCCAGGATGAAAGCCTGGATTTGTGCTGCCTTTTGTGTGAGCAAATGTGAGCCACTGCCACGTGCCCGTGTAATCTTGACACCTGGAGGCTGACAGCCCCCAAAAATGTCCGAGAGACACTTCTTATAAACTCTACCAGTACATCTCATTTGTACTTGAGGCATACAACATTGTAACTCGAGTTTAGGATGTTCCTCCAAAGTCTAGATGACACCAACTCCAGGTATTTCCTCTCCAGGCAGAGAGTGACACGGAACTTGACTGGTGTCAGCTGAAGCTGACCCTGCTCAATGCTCTGCAGGCAGATGTGGAAGAGAGAAGGCAGATTTCTGTCTGTTGTAGAGCTTATATATCTGGCAGAAATTCAATCTGGACCCCTCTCTAGATATGTTTTACCTTCACCTCATGGCCTTAAACATGGTAATAAACACACATTAGCACAATGGGGAAGAAGTAGGAGCTGTGGCTCCAAGCAGCCTCAGCTGGGTCATGTTTGTAGTTCACTACTCTCAGGCTTTTGTGATTTATTAAGCAACGACCAGAGAGATCTAGTGAGCTTTCACATAGCTAACACAATTAAATATTAAAGGAAAATGTTATCTCATTCAGCTGAAATAAAACCCTGGATGTAAGTTAACTTATTGATATCCAAAATATATCTTAACATTCGACTTGCTATTTTTTAAGTGAATAAAAATCGACTTACTCTAGACTAATAGACAAATTTATAAACCACCATGTTCTAATAATGACAGAAATTAATTTGGAAAGCAGTTTGATAGTTAGTAAAATGTTATTGCTAGCTGGATAGACAGTACATTGCAGAGAGATTAATGGCAGGAGGAGAAAACTTGCTACAGACCTTTGGAAAGGAAAATTTTCATGAGGTAATGCAGAAAGCTGTTCTGAGGTACCTTTGCATCACCAAGAGGGAATTTAATTTAGATGTTCAATATTAGTGTCAAGCCCTGAGAAGCTTCTTGGATCACAACAGCACCAATTAACAAATACATTGCTGGCAGTCGACTCCATCCCACAGGGCAGGAGTTCAGAGAAAGCACCAATCTCCCAGCTGGTTTACATTTCATTTTTACTGACCTAATTTCTAAACAATCCTTTAACTGGTAGCATTTTGTTATCTTTCACCTAGGAAAGCCACTGTACCAAGTTTGGAAGGTGCAGGTATGCAAAAATCTGTAAATGTTTTCCTTTGTCTGGCACTGCAGCTGGGGCAGGTCTCAATAGGCACCTTCTCTTAGGCCACATTAAGACCAACAATTCCATATTGAGCTCAACTGGCCTGCAAGGGCTGCTGGCTCCATCAACACTGGGACTTTAATTGTCTAAAAGCTACAAGGAAGCTGTAAAGTGACATATTCAGCATAGTGAAAACACAGCAACATTAAAAAGAACCATTACAGCTCCACTTTAGGTGCCTGGAATACATTAAGTGTCACAAGTAGCCACTTTTGTCTCACAATTAGGGATTATATATTGTTTGCTGCATCAGTGTTAACTAATTAATTCTAATTATTCTGTCATTTCAACCAAGTTGCTATAGACAAATAGAGGTAAAAATTTTTTCTGTTCCTGAAGTTTATTATGGAAAGGTGTTTTTGTTTTGGGGTTGGTTTTGTTTTTGTAAGCCAATTAGGACAAAAAAACAACACTAAGAAGATCCAAACTACCATTTAATTTAACGGGATTTGTCAAGGAGCAGTTGTGATTATTTTTTGTTTGCTTTTTAAATTTTAAACAGCAGAAACCTATTCTTCAAAGGTTTCATTCAGCTCCTTCTTCCCTCTTACAGTGAGCTAAAGGAAAGAAATAAATCATAAATTGTTAAAGTAATTTTCCAGTCATGCACCTTGGAAAAAAAAATATCTATCAACATTCCTAAAACTTTTAAAT
Source organism: Rhadina sibilatrix (assembly GCA_013400275.1). Lineage (NCBI taxonomy): Eukaryota > Metazoa > Chordata > Aves > Passeriformes > Phylloscopidae > Rhadina > Rhadina sibilatrix. The sequence goes on from VWYO01017334.1 coordinate 40,793, forward strand.
TGCTTTTCGTCATATTTTTACATATTAAGGAAACACTGCACACTTGGAATGAAAAGCAAGAAAAAGCAGTGAATTTCTGTTTTACAAGTTCATCTTTCCTTGCATTTTGGTTTGGTTCCTTAGAGCACTCATAATAATGTTCTGTTTTCTGAGGAATACTTTATGATGACCCAGGCACTGGCTATAACAGCATTAATATCACAAAATCCCAGGATTGCTGGGATTGGAAAAGCCCTCCCAGCCCATGGAGTCCCAGCTGTGCCCAGTGCCCACCTTGTCCCCAGCCCAGAGCACTCAGTGCCACCTCCAGCCCTTCCTGGGACACCTCCAGGGATGGGCACTCCAAACCTCCCTGGGCAGCCCCTGCCAAGGCCTGAGCACCCTTTCCATGCAGAAATTCCTGCTGCTGGCCAAGCTGAGCCTGCCCTGGCCCAGCCTGAGGCCGTTCCCTCTGCTCCTGTCCCTGTGCCCTGGGAGCAGAGCCCGACCCCCCCGGCTGTCCCCTCCTGGCAGGAGCTGTGCAGAGCCACAAGGGCCCCCTGAGCCCCCTCTGCTCCAGGCTGAGGCCCTTTCCCAGATCCCTCAGCCCCTCCTGGGGCTCCAGAACCTTCCCCAGCTCCGTTCCCTTCCCTGGACATGCTCCAGCTCCTCCAGGTCTTCCCAGGAGTGAAAAGGTCACATAAATCCTATCCTCACCCCTCCTGAGACACTGCCCTGGAAGCTCCCAGAGCAGGGGTGCCCACTGTGCTGAGCTGGGGGCCAGCCAAAATTAACCAGAAACCCCCAGACACAGCACAAAGCTGCAGCCTGTCCTGATCAAGGAGACAAGAGCAAATCCTCGTTAAGGAAACACGCAACAGAGACAATTGACTTTCTCAATGTCATTGTGCTTAATGTGTAAAGAAATTAAGGAATCTGATTTACCCTTTAGTAAGGTGAATCGAGTCAACAGAATGCAGAATGAACATCCCAGAGGAAGTTCTGTGCAAAAGGTAGGAATGTCCCACTGGAATGGGTGGAAAAACCTGGGTCCAGTTCCTCAGTTTTGTATAGATGAGCAATTTCTCACAACGAGCCCAAGTTTTAGAAAGGACATACAGTATCCTACTGTCACCATTTTCAAATGTGACAAATCTCCTCAAATCAAAAAAATCAGGCTTTAAGCAGAACACCAACAATGTGGCAATTTTGTTTTTGCAAAAACAATCCCAGGGCTTTGTTTTACACAGAAAAAGAAACAATGGCAAAGTTTCAAAAGCTTCTCCTAAACTGAAATATTCTCTGAACTCTGCTGATAAAGGAGAGGAGGTTATTTTTACTCTAACAACATGGTGATGAGGTATTTTGAAAAAGAAAAGACACTAATGGTACAGGCATAAATTTTTCCACTTCTGAGGTTTTGAAACTTTATGTTTGAAGAAAAACCTTGTTCTGCAACCCAGCATTACATTTTCTTTGGGCACATTTTTACACCCTGTGTGACATGGCAGGTCAGGGAAAGAAAGGAGAAAAGTTATCTGAATTAAATTAGTACAGCCAGTTATGTCTCTTCATAGAGAATTAAAAATGAAACTGCTGGAAAAAATATCACATTCTGCTAATGCTTTATTAGCAGGCTCAGGTTCTCTGCTAATTACCAAAATCAGTCACCCAAAGAACGTGTGTTTATTTCTCCCACAAGTCTGAGACAAAAAGGGAGGAAATAATAATATCCCTCTGAGTTGTCAACGGGACTTCTGCCCAGCAGTGAAAGAATAACTCCCTGTAAACCTCCATCTTTTTCATAAACACAGGACTCCTGCTCTTTTTGTCACAACTGCTGTTTACTCTGTCAGACTTCTTTTAACATTTCAGGGGTAAATCAAAGGCCTTAATTATTGCTTTCCATTCTGTTCCCAAGATCAGGACTTTGTGCACACGGGTTGAAGAGACAATGGTGAACTCTGCTGGGCGTTCAGATGTGTTTGCTGCACCCTTCTGCCGTGGCATTCATTGCACCTGCTGTTTCTTTGTGCCTATGACCTTTCAGTTTTCCAGAATTAGCCTGGATGAGGCTGTGCCTCTGGCACAAACAGCACTTTGGCCAACCCCTTGGAAAAGGGCAGTGCCAAGGTAAGACACGGCCGTGACAAATTTCAAAAGGCACAAAGAGAATGGGGGGTTTACGTTAGGTGAGAGCTGACCAATGTTGGTCTCGATTTAGGGGGAAAGAGTTTTGCTGAGTAGTGATTTAGGAACTGAAAAGTTATGGAAAGTTCTCTACATATAAGAAAAAAAATATCTGCAAAGTGACCATTTCACGTAGTATTGGCTTTAATCCACACTGTCTTACATAATCAGTCATACTTAGCTCAATAAATTGTAACTAAGTAAAACGTTAGCTGTCCCAGTATGCTTTTTTGCTTTTAATGTCAGGGCTCTTAATGTTGCAGTTCTGCTCATTGGAAGGGGTCTGTGCATCCCACTAGGAACTGCTGGATTTAAATTGTTTTTCCTGTCAGGAATTTTGGGAGAGCTTTCCCACGCAGTGCTTTCCCCCAGCTGTTAAACATTTTGTTTACTCTATTTCTATTGTCTATTCAGCTTCCACACTTTTTTATTATAACAGAAAAAAAAAAGCATCAGAACGGATATTTTCTTGCCCCAAACAATGTTCTCCAAGTGCTACATTTTTTGCATTTCTTTGAAACACTATAGGACAAATGAATGTGGAGAAAGTTCCAGAGGAAAGGCTGTGAAGGTGCTCTTGACACCTGGGAAAGGATTCTGCACCCCAGCAGTGCCTGAGTGAGTGTCTGTGCAGGGCTCAGCACCTCAGGTACACACCCAGGGCTTTGCTTTTCCTTAAACCAGGATTTCTGCTGGCCAACACCTTTACATTTAGTCCACTGCTTCTAATTTAAGCTTCTCGCTTGGAGTTGTCCCACACTGACTCAAACTACAGTTGTGGAATTCATATATTAAGGAGATACTATTTTTATCTTGAGAAGGTAGATTGCAAAAACTACAGAGAATTGTGCCTTGAAAGCTCTAGGAACATGAAAAGCAACTGGCAGGGATGGAAAGAATGTGCAGTAGACAAAGTATTAAAAAAAAAACCAACCTAAAGATTTTTTGGTTTCAATACTAAACTTATACTGTAAAGAGAATATCAGTATATAGCTTACACTGTAAAGAAAATAAAGAATTTGTGGAATGAATAAATCCCAAACCACTTCATATAACAATAATAATTGAATAAACACATCCCCTGTGTGTCTGTTGACCTGGAATTCTGCAGTGAGATTCCCTTCCTCTCAGCATCCCCTGCTCCCAGCTGCACAAACACAGCTCACTCCTCCTCCCTCAGCCCCTCTGCTCCTTGGGGGTTGCTCATACTCACATCAGCCCAAAACTAGAACTCAAGAGGGTTCTCCAAACTGATGGGAGCAGGGGAACTCCCTTTTCTCAAGGGCTTCTGTCCATGAAGTGCCTGGGAGAGGGAAGCCTGCACTGCTGCCTCTTCACCCCATGTTGTTCTCTGTGGATGGTGAACCCCTCGCCAGGCAGGGGCAGCTCACTTCCCTGGGCTCTCACTGTCCCAAGGCTTCACTTTCCTCTCTAGGTTATCTTTCCAGTCTGCCCAGCCTGTATTTCCCACATCCCCATCCTTGCCTGGCATGTTTGCAATTTTCCAGTCATTAGGCACCTTCCCCAAACGCCAAAACCTTTCAGACATGATAGACTCTTGCAAGCTAAGGAAAAAAATAGATTTTTTTCCTTAGAATTCTTCCCTTGGACATCAGAGTTTTTCTAACACTGATCTGTAGGAGTCTCCTTCCAGTGTCTACTTCACTCCACACAGGATATAAAAATGAACAGTCCACATCTGCAGCTTCCTGCAGCTTTCTGACAAACCCCAGCCACCTCACGCAGAACACTTTAATTTACAGAGCCTCAAGCAGACAAACAAACCTTGGAATTTAGGTTTAGCCCTCCATCATCTACTGGTGAACACGCAATCAGGTGCAACTGTTGTGCAGAGTAATTAGCAGGTGTCAGGATGATGGTGGTTTGTTGTGCATGGAGGTTTTGGAGACTGGGATCACGATCTGAAATCTTTTGTTCTGGATAGGAACAGAAAAGTAGAACTGCCAGCTGAGTATTCTTCAGTGAATAATTCATTTGATGATGGCAGTACTGTTGTAACTTATTTTCCCTACAAATTGCTGGGATTGGATCCTCCTGCACATTCATCTGGATTGTTTCTTTTCCTTCTGCTTACAAGACTCACTAAAGTTGTAGAGATGAGAATTTCCAAGGCTGTGATTACAGAAATAGATTGAAACCAAAAGGGGAGTGGGAGGGAGAGAGGGAAGAGAGAAGGTGAAGGTCACATGAAAAAAAAAAAAACAACCTTTAGCTTTTGTTCTGAGGAATTTCAAATCTTTCAGTTCTCCTATCTTGCTCCCCTCTTAACCCCAGACTCTTTCCCATTACATATATTTATATTTTGCAATTCTGCTAAGTAAGGAGAAGGAAGACAACAATCTTTGGAGGGAAAATGCCTATTTCCTTTAGGAAAATAATCTTTAGCACTAGTTCTGAAATACTGGTTATGCAAAGCTGGTGCAGCTTCAACCAAAGTGGAGCAGTGCAAAGGCTCGAGTGAGTACAAGTCATCAGTTTCCTTTTACAAACTCTTTTGTATAAATAACTGCAAAAAGATGATGATTAACTTGTATCTCAGAACAGCTGAAATACAGGACAACACTTCCATCCTGGAAAAGAGTTGCAGTGTCTGTGTGTTTGTGTATAAACTCACAGGTACATAAATGCATGTAATTATTGATTACAAAACATCTCAAGTGACTACTTGAGCCCAGCCAAATGCTAGGTTTGGGGGTTTTTTTCAAAAACCACTGAAATATGCATGAATGTAACTGATATGGATGCAGCATTGATATGTGTACCACATGGTGCTCGTAAATTATATCAAGAAACAGAGAGATAAGATGTGGGCTGTATTTCTAGAATAATGAACATGATAAAAGGTTAGGCCTTTTGTTATATTTCTTCTGAAATATGCAATTTGTTACAAGTTATATTGTCTGTGGAAAGAATCCCTACTGCAATTCTAATGTGGCTTTTTTACTATCAAAAACATAAAAGCACATCAGAGCACATCATGTGCAAACCATGGCATTAAACAGATTAGAAAACTAAATGTCATACTGTAACATGACCGGGGTTTCTGCAGTTAATTTACAAGAAAGGCAGAGGAACTCTGCAGGAAGCACTTTCTCCAAATATGCACCCTGCAGCTAAAATACCTCATATACCTTATTGTTCTTGCAGGGTAAAAAAAAAAAAAA
>VWYO01017334.1:46193-70649 GCA_013400275.1 Rhadina sibilatrix
AAAAAAAGGAAGGAAAAAGCCCCTTGACTAAAGTGATAAATTTAAAGCTTGTATGGATTTTTAGATGACTAAATGAATTCCGTGTGAGATTTGTGTATTGCGAGCGAATTAAAAAAAAATAAATAAAAATTCACAGCAGTCTTAGCTATAAAATATTTTTGTAATCTACCATTCGATTGTTTGCACTGTAGCAGTACTGAAATAGTGGCAATTTTATGAATGCTTCAATTCCCAGTAAACTTTTTATTTAATTCCTATTTAATTGTGCTTTCCCCTGTGCCCCTCACGACGCTGCGCTCCTGTTAGTGCCCCAGAGAAAGGAGACTGCTGCACAGGCCACTGCAGCCACAAAGATGCAGTCTTGGTTTAATTACTAAGAAAAATGCTGGGATTTCAAATCTGGTCTGCTGCTGGATCTGGAGGAGTTAAACAAGACTCTGTACACTCTTGAAGAGACTTAAGTAAAAGGCCATCAGTCTTCTTAATTAAGGCTTTTCCTATAAGCACTGCCTGAAAGCACCTTAGTTGCCTTTTCAGGCTCTCACCTAATTCTAATTAAGCTCCTTGGAACATTAACCTGGCTTTTTCCTCATGATTCATCTCATTAAGAGAAAAAGGTAAATGACTCACTTTTTTCACTACTCTACTGGCCTTCTGCTGGAGTTGGTGGGAGAGCTGGGATAGCCAAGCCTGGAGAGGAGAAGGTTGTGTGGAGACCCCACAGCACCTTCCGGGGTCTGAAGGAGCTACAGGGCAACCAGAGGGGGACAATTCCTCAGGATCTGGAGTGCCAGGACAAGGAATGATGGCCTCAAACTAAATTTAGATCAAATAATGGGCAGGAATTGTTCCCTGGCAGGGTGGGCAGGCCCTGGCACAGGGTGCCCAGAGCAGCTGTGGCTGCCCCTGGATCCCTGGCAGTGCCCAAGGCCAGGTTGGCCACTGGGGCTGGGAGCAGCCTGGGACAGTGGGAGGTGTCCCTGCCCATGGATGGGGGTGGAATGAGATGAGTTTTGTGTTCCCTTTCTTTGTATATTCCTAAATCCTCGACCACTGACTTTAATTTGAAGCAATTAAAGATAAGTCCTCTCCAAGCTCAGAGGAAAGAGAGCTTAAAACTGTCTTGTATCATGGAAATGAGATATCCTCAATTTTTCCTACTTTCTTCCTTTACTGTGCAAACACTGGGAGCAAGTTAAACCTAATATATATTCATATACTGTTGTGGTTTTTAGTTTGTTCCATTAAAACTTTACTTCCTTTAGAGACCGCTTGCACAATAACCATTTATCCAGCTAAATGATAAAACATAATTACTTCCAGCTGTTGCAAAAGAAGAAACTGTAGTCAATCTAAAGAATAAAAGAAAATTTTGGACTTTGTCAAAACACAGTAGTTTCCAGAGCTGAATGAAGATACTCTAGTTTGATAGCTGAACAAAGGGAACCAAAAGGAAATTAGCTGGACCAAGTTAGACCAATAAATCTTGGGGGTTTTTTCCATAGGTACATTTGTTTCATGTCTAATAAGCATGATCTCAAAAAGGTGTGCTTTGTTTTGGGACAAAAAAAACTTAGAGATAAAATTCTGCAATAATATTTTTCTTCCCATCAACTGTATACAATATTTACTCTAACAGAGATCATGTGTTACCTGAAAATGTGTTACCTGTTACACCTGAAAATGCTGTTCTGTATCAGGAAAAAAGCAGATGGGAGGCCAAACCCTTTCACCTTGGTCCCAGTTCTAAGGAAGTTGTCCCAACCACCAGGTGATGGAGCCAATGTCATTGGAATGAGCAGAACAGAGCAGAAATGATTCACCCAAAGGCCTGTGACAGAATAATCAGCAGATGGTGAGGACATGCTGCCAAGAGGAAAGGGAAGTTCAAAAGACACAAGTGGAATTTCTTGCATCTGTAAGTTGGCAGGTGAACAGAAAATCCCCAAGGAACTTGGTGTGGCACTTCTACAAAATTGTGAGGAGTCCTAGATCCCTAAATCTCTGTTTCTTGGGGAGTAAATAGTTCACCCTCCCTAGGCTTCACCTGCTTTACCAGCAAGAGAAAAAACTCTTTAGTTCTTTTTGTTGAAAATGATATAACAGATAAATCGCCACTCCCGAGCTAATTTATTAGTGCCAGGGGAGCTGCAGTACAGCTGACACAATTTCTATAAACTTATCAATCAACACTTTGGTTTACAGCAGCTATTTAACAACCCCCAGCAGCTCCTGATTGCAAGGAAACCAGCAATCTCTGTCCTTGTCGTGTTCACAGGATCTTTGTCCAGTGCCAATCCCTGCTTTGTTCCAAAGCAGAGATATTCCCCAGAGAAGAAACGGAGAAGGAAAACCGACGTTAAAGTTACCCCTCTGAGTAAATGAGATCCAAGAGTACTGCAGAGCTGAGAGTAGTGGAGATAATTGTTTGTTCAACATAGAGTATGAGTAACAAACTGTTCAGCTGTTGGACACTAAACCTCTGTCTGTTTTCTGTCTTCTGTGGCATGATATGCTCCAAACAGCATTTCTCTTCCTTTGTTTTCCCAGGTCTCCTCTCTGCTTGCTTCTTTTTCAATGAACGTGTCCTTTCAGTGTAAAGTGCTGAAGGCACAGAACAGATCAGAGCAGAAGTAAAAATTAATTCTACTTTTTCTTATTAAATATTTTTTTCTATGAAGGAAGTGTGACAAAATTCTGGTGTTGAAAAGCTAGTTAAAAGCACCTATTGCAATTTAAAACTTTTGGTTCTAATTCTATGACAGTAACAGGAAAAAAGATTATAGTCTCTATGGAAAATCTTTTTTTTTTTTCTTAAGTATCATGAATTCTACTGAACAGTGCAATATTACACCTAACACCTGTTATACCTGGGTGTGAATATTCACAGACTCATCATTATGCAACCTTGAGTATAAAGTGACAGTATAAACAGCCATCAGTCACTTTTTTTCTGTATGAAACCTTCCTGAAATTAAGATTAGCTAAACTGGAATCAGATGTTATATCAGCCAAAATTCAATTAGTACTTGCTTTTGTTTCCACCTTCCCTCAAAAATCAAGTTTTAAACAGGGTGAGAGAATGCTGCTTCTTTAGTTTTATCACAGCCAAGTCTTTTCTAAATATGATTTGGTGGAAAAATAGACTGACCTATTCAATCACACCAGAAAAACCAGTAACATAATATCTTGTTATTCAGGTAATAAAGTAATAGGAAAAAAAAAAAGATGAAGCACAAAAATTTAAGCCAGGGTTATAAATATATCAAAAGCCCACAGGTTTGTAAAATATTTGATGCTTTTGCATAGAATAATTTTTAGGAACAGGCAGGTATCTTTCTGCTGTGTATTTCTTTTCATGAGTAAAACTTCTGCTTGTCATGTTGGTGAACCTGGAATCTGAGGTTTTGGGGGAAAATCCCCACCCTGAGTGTCATATTAAACTCCAGAAAAACAGTGAAGTGGGATAAGGAGACTGCAAATAAAAGTGTCACATAATTTCAACTTGAATCTTTGTCTTAATTTCCTCACCAGGGTAGGATTAATTAGCAAAATGAGAGTTATTGCAAACACTGACATTTTGCAAGCACGAGCTTGACTGAGCAGTGTGATTATGACAGAAAATTGTATCCAAGTGCTCCTTTAATGCAGAAGGAGCAGAATGAAGTGCTCATTTCTGTATGACAGCAGTGGTGGGCATGTTCATGGCTGGTAGAAACATCCAGGGCTCTGCCAAGCCAGCTGCAATCCAACTGCTCATATTCCTAAAGAAAAAGAAGCTGTGGCTTAGAGTGCAGAGTCTTTGGGGGTATTGGAAATACACCATCCCTGTGGCTTGAATTCCTTCTGTGGTTGCTGTAATTATTGTTCTATTAATTGTTACTGTGCCTGTGAATGTTGAGCTGGAATATTCATAATCTGCCTACCATGAGTAAGACACGAGTAGGTTCAAATTCTTTTTGTTCTTGCATGAATAACTCTTCCCTCAGGTGCACACCAGGCTAAGCATCCCCTGCAGCTGTGCAGTGATTATCCCCCTCAGCTGCAGCTCCTGCAATGCTCCACCAGCACTCAGCCTTCCCACAGTTTTACCCAACTTGGGTAAACTCTCCTCAGGCTCACTTGTGAGGTAGAATTTTAACCTCAAACATGACTTTGTGTGATTCAGGGGAGCCAATATTTCCTTTACGTTCACAAACAGGGAACTCAGACTTTCAGAGATGGAACATGCAGGCCCAAAGAAGACACTTTTAAAAAAAAAGCAGTTATTTTGTATTTTCTTACAGCTGGTTTACCCCAGTAGAAAATATGCATATAAATATACATGCATATAAGTGCATACATATTCATACATATTTTATGTTTGAAATGTTTATTAAAATATACTTTATATGTGTGTGTATATATGAATATATATTTATATAGTGTGTGTGTGTATATATGTATTAATATATATGTAAATAGAAGTCCTGGGGCAGAAGTGTAGCAACAAAAATACAACAATCCCTTGCTGGAAGCAGCTGCTGATTCATTTGTTCTCTGAACACTCTGTATTTCACGTGGCTATCTCTGCAAACCACAGCCCTCATGGTGCTTGTGGGATAGGGGATTTTCCTGCAGAAGTAAATACTCCAGAATAGATGGAATTGCAGAAATGTTTTCAAGGCAAGAGGTGAAGTTTCTCTCTGTGGCTCCCAGCAGATGTGGCCTGGTGTACCAAGAGACAGAACGAGCAGGCAATCCCTGCCAGCTGGGGCTACACCAGCAGGGAAATTCTGGATGCTGGGAAGATCCTTTTGGTCAGAAAAATCCCACCACTGTTCGTATTGTGGGGTTTTTTTAATCCCTCTGCTGTGCATGCCCAAAGCTGCAAGCACAGAAGCTGGAGAAGAGGGGGAATCCTCCCCCTCTAAAATCAGAGATTCATTTCCTCACAAATCCAACCTGCAGACTGCAGGCTTTGCTCTCTGTTGCTGCCCACCCCAGTTGCTGCTCTGCAATGCCTCATTGGGTGGTACACATCTATATAATCTGTACATTATCTAACCAGGGTTTGGCTGACAGCATCATTAAAGCAAATGTGCACCAGTGAGGGAGAATCTGATCAACTCTCCAAGGTTCCAGCCCAGGCAGCTACCAGCCAGGGACAGAAAACTCTCAAATTGCAGTGAGTATTTCAGAATCTCCAGTTTAAGGGAATCCCTGAAGCTGTATCTGAAAATTTACAGCATTTGCCTCTGATTTAAATATCCATTAGTCAATGCTTTTTAAACACATATTTAGGGAAGAGTATCGTGTAAGTACCAAGCACTGAAATATAAGTGATTTTTAAGAATGTTAATGATTATCATAATGAAAACTCATGGAATATCAGCATATTTTTCTCTTCTAGGAAGCAGCTCTTGTATCTGTTAAAGTATTTTAGGTAATATTGTTTGGAATATCTTCACACTAAATACACTGCTAGAGATTATTTTAATATTTGTCATATGGAAATCAATGGTTTGTTTTACTGACTTCACTGTGAATGAAATCATTTCTCATGTGGAAGAAATTTCCAAACTTCCCTTCATAACAAAGTAAATTGTAAGTAAAAATCAATGTCAGTAATCTGATCCTGATTGCTAATGCCCTGTCTCCTACTCCCTCTCCATTTCTTTCATTCATCTCTCTCACAGGGAGATTCATTGTTGGTTTGCAACAGATGTCAGCAGCACTAAACAATCTCCATTCCCATAATATATGATGCTCCTGTGTAATATTCTGAAGACAAACACAAATGTTAAAATATAATCCATTTTGTGGCTATAACAGCCACTTTTGTCCTGGCACTTTTACAAACAGTCAAACAGTTCAGATGTCCAATGTTTTGGGTTTGGGGTTTTTTTGGTGTGTTCTTTTTGCGGGGGGNTTTTTTTTGGTTTTTTTTTTGGGGGGGGTTGTTGTTGGTTGGTTTTTGGGGGGTTTTTTTGGTTTTTGTTTTGCTTTGTTTTTTGTTTTCATTTTTATTTTTGTTTTCATTTTTGTTTTTGTTTTGTTGTTGTTGTTTGGGGGGTTGTGTTTTTTTGGTTTTGGGTTTTTTGTTGTTGTTGTTGTTGTTTTGGGTTTTTTAAAATTTAATTAAGAAGTGCTTCACTTGCTAAGCTTTGATCTGTCTCCTCTTTCACTGTACATTGTCCTTTGCAGCTGTTCTTCACCTCCTGCCCTTCATTACCTCTTCCCAGTCACTGCAAGTCCTTCAAACCCTTCAAAGGAATGTTATGCCTCAAGTTTTCTTGAAGGAGCAATCCAGGGCTGTGGAGCTGCTGTTTGTGTAACCCACTGTCCTGGCTTGGGCACCACAGCTCCTGAGAGTTCCTTTGTATCCTCAGTTTCCAGCCTGCAGTGCCACAGTTGTTCTCACCTGTGCAATCGTCCATAGAACAGAAATTTCTCTCATGATGCCACACAGCCCTTCTGGTAACAGAAATATGAAATGTCTGGGGTAGGAGCCTGGAATTCCAATGGTTTAACCCTGCTCCAAAGCCAAGCCTGAAAAGGTAGACAGGGGAAACAAGAGGAGAGCCCTTGAAGGGCTGCAGAAGCCATGGAATGTTTTATCCCAAAAGTGTTTCTTTGTTTTGCCACTGAATTCAACTCGGCTTCCTTGTAATCAAGGCTCAGAAAGTGCTGCTGGGGGCACTGAATGACCACATCCTAGGTGGAAACTTCCAAAACTTTTACAGCACTTTCTCAAGCTTAACAAAGCCTTAAAATTCAAGTTAGCATTCAGAAACACTTCTCCATTCAGACCTGCTCATTGACCTTGACTTGTAATTCCATAAAAATGTACATATACTAAAATGAGCTAAATTAATGGTATTAAAAGAATGGAAAGAAGACAGAGACAGTATAAACCCAGCTACTCATTCTTTCCTTTTACATTAAGTTCCATTCTTTTCCTCATGCCTTTTCAATTTTATTAGTTGGGATACTTGTTCTATGTTTACTTTGCACTTCTTCAGTTATCAAAATCAAATCATCCTCTTCCACCATGTTGACCACTGAACTTGAATTTTCCCATAATTGCTGTGATATTGCATCTGTTTTGAAAGTTCTACAAGTTCTTTTAGGTAGCACTGAGAAGAAATCAAGGATTTTGCTTAAATCTTGTATTAATTTCTTAAAATAACCAAACAAATATATGTGTGTGTGTGTGTGTATACATGTATTAGATGAACTCTAGAAACAGTTGAATGAAAAATAATTCAGGTTCATGGCATCTGGTATTTTTTAGGAGTTCTGCTGTTTCTACCTGCTCCTAATTCTGCTCATAAAGTTGGGTATTACTTTTTTGCACTCACCTCTGAGTAAAGCAAGCACAGCCATTCTGCAATAGTGCTTCAGCCACAAGGAATTTCGTGTAATCTCTACTGATTCAAATCCAAGGGAGAGGTGGAGGTTATCACACATTTCTCTCCTCTGAATCCAAACTCATCCCTTTTCTAGAAGTGGCTCTTAATCTTCTCAGTGCCTCTGCTGCTGCTCAAAGGAGGAGTTAATCAGCCTGGCTATTCCTGTATTGCTTCTCCTGGCATGTCTAGCTGCTCTGCTTCACTTCTTTTTTCTCTGATCTTCCTCATAAAATTTGTTTTAAAGTACTATTTTCTAGTTGAGGATAATAGCTGATAATTTCAGTTGAAAGGGGTTTAGGAAGCACTGAACAAAATCATTTTAGTGGGAAAATGAAATGTCTACAAATGAAGCACTAAAAGAATCGAGGAGACAGCATTGCATTGTTGGTGCAACATTAGTTTTATACCCAGTGTTGAACTGATTTTAATTACAAGCAAAGATATCCAGGATCAGAGAAAGCAATCTTTGTTTGAAATGCACGAATCACAAAAGCCAGCAGTGGTGAATCTCTCAAACAGAGCCCATGAAAATATCCCAACACTTATTTTAAACATGGCTCTTACATTTCCTTCCCCTCCAGGTATCAGTGTCTGAGCTAAATGATATCAATTAAGAGCACTAAAATGCTATTTTCCTGAAACAGACTCAAGAAATGGCTTTTCCATTCAAAAGAGTTCTTCTGTGAACTCTTTTGTTCACACAACAAATGAACATAAATAATGAAAACTTTTGCTTCCATAAATAATTTCTGCACATTTTGCAGTGACTATGCAATGATCTGTAGCTGTGAAAACATTTACTTTGTTGTTTGGTTTTTGGTTTGTTTTTTTTTTTTTAACAAGTATTCAGTAAAATCTGAGATCCAATATTGAAACAAACAACATTTTAATTTTTTTTTAAGTTTCAGCACCAAGCCCATTGTGTTAGGAATTGCAAGAATATCCTCCACCTTTACCTGTTTAGTCGGAAGTGGATTATACAAAGTTGGAGAGATGAAACAGAGATAAATTCTGAAAGGAGAAACAGAAAACCCCTAAACTGCATTTTCTGAAAATCCATTGAGATAAAATTTTGAAAGCATTTGTTTTAAAACTGGGGGGGGGGGAGTTTGCTTTCAAATTAAATTTATTTTGCAAATGGCACTGTTACCTCAATGAGAAGAGTCATGTAGATAAAGGCACAGATTTACTCCGATAAATTTGAACATTAAAAAACCAACACAAATCACTAGTTAAGTTGATTGATACATTTGCTTAAAGCAGAAAGGCAGAGGAAATGAGAAAAAGGGTTTGATATCTGGAAACTTCTTGCTTCCTGAACATAAATTCCCAAAAACAGCAAGACTATGTAGAAAAAATTAACTAAAAGAGTGAAACATTTAGTGAAACAGTTCAAAAAGGTGGAACAGAAACTTCTCAGAGAAAGCAGTATAGTTGTTGCAGAGATCAAATACAAGGGGACAAACACATTCACTTAAATTAAGGAAAAATCCCATTTTATTGTGAAAAGAAATACAGCATCTTTGAAACTAATTTTTTAATAGAAAGGAACCTTTTGCAGTATTCTCTAAGTATTTCCTGCACCACAGCAGCTATTGACCCAAATTTGTCCAATGAGGAACACACTGTTCCCAACTTCCTTAAATTCATTTAAAAGGAAATACAAGTAAATATTCCACCTCCTCCAATGATCTTTCACATTCATTGGCTCATTTCTCTGAAATCTTCCCAGCCCAAAGTAAAAAGCTGGAAGGGGTGTGGAGAGAGCAGCGAATGCAGGGTAGCCTTGATGATTGTAATGGGACTGATCACAATTTTGAAAGGAAAGCTGTCTTTGACAGTTGTCAAAGTACTGTTATTTTACTGATTTCTGAAGCAGGAAAATACAGAAAGAAGTTCTTATGATCAGAACAGTCACTGCCATATAGTCCTTACAATAATATTTTGACAGAGGAGGAAGAATGATCCTTTTATACACAAGGCAAAGATTTTAAAATGGCAAACCATCAAACCATACTTAGATAACAGAGATTAAAAATAGTAACTTGCCTGATTACAACTCCATTTCTTAAATTCAGCCCCTGGGTCCCACACACACTTGCCACAGGTGGACTTTACCTGCACAGGTTCATTAGTGTTCATTAGGGATTGTATCACCCAGGGAAACTCTGCAAGGAAACAAAATGATCTTACCTCAGTCTTCTCCTGCATCAGGAAAATCAGTTTTGTAGGACTGAATTTACAGACAGCTCCAATTAAACTGCAGATATTTTTTTCAATCAGACCAGGAAATGTCTTTCCATTTTCCAGCTGACCATGGGAGGTGTTGGAACCAAGTGTCTCCAATTTTCCTAGGTAGTACCAGGATGCTCAATAATATCACCTGAAATAAAGCCTGGTTAATTAGAGCACATTTTAAAAATATTTCTCCAGTTGAAGTCTTTGCTTAGTGATGAGATTTCAGCACAGGAGGCACAGAACTGACAGACACTCCTGGTCTGTTCTGCTTAGGATGCAGAATTCACTTTTCTTTATCATAACATCAGGTTGTGCCTTTGATGTTCTTAGTTTGGCTTCTCAACCAAAACCTAAAAACCAATACACAGCTACATGCACTGACAGCCTGCTTTCCTTTAGAAAGAGTACATTTCAAAATAGAGAAATCACATTCCTGAAAATTTTAATTTCCTGTTTAGAAAGGTGAAAAGAGTACACATGTATAACTGCATTAAACAAGTCCACATCCTGCCTTTCTACATTTTTGCAAAGCAGTGCAATTTTTCATTGAAACAATGTATAAAAGAATTATGTATTTTTCCCTCATTTCTTGTGGTTTGTATCCTACTCCTAATAACTAGACACACTTTATTTTGCACATGTTGAATCACAAAACATCACATTAGTGCGCTGCCACCACACGACAGTATTTTAAAAAGTGCCCAAAATAGGCTTTGTAATTAAATCTTCTAACTGGAATCCCAGCTTATGAGCAAAAAAAATAAGCTGTTTATCAAATTACTGCTGAGCTGGTGAATGTGGCAGGAAGATGATACAAATCTGACCTGAGCATTCTGACTGTGTGAACTTTTCACTTCTAAACAATGGAATAACTAAGAGAGAACATTTTCTTTCAAGCTTGGTAATAAAGAACTCTTTGTAGGCACCCAAGTTGGCATTCAGAACTATTGTGACAGACTTTTTTTTGCTTATTTCCTTAATGTATTGAAATTAAATCTTCAAACTAATTTAATTTGAAGCTTCTTCCTATGAAATTTTGCTGTGTGGTATTTACTATTCAGAGACTTGCTGACCTTTGATCCACAGCAGATGGCAGAGCCCACCAAGGAAATTCTGCAAGACTTCACACATTCTGGCTACTGAGTGCACAAGAAAATATGTCCTCACAGCATCCACAATAGTGCAGAGCCTTAAAAGCAGATGAAACAGTGCAGGGGATCTATAAAAACAATTATTTTAGAAGTATTTGGGGGTGTTGATATTGTTTTAGAAGATAAGACTTGCCTTAGATTTTGCTGTCTTGAAAGGTTTAGGAATACAGGCTGCAGCCAGGTCATGTGCTAAAAAAATGGCACAGGGTATTTGAGTACCTTTTATTTTTCTCCACACTTCCCAATTGCAGTAGAACACTTACTCCCAGAGCTTGAAAAAGAGTTCTTGTGTTTCTAAGCTTTTCTACATTGCAAAATCACAGAGTGGTTTGTGCTGGGAGGGAACTCAAAGCCCATCCAGCCCCACCCNGGCAAAATCACAGAATGGGAGGGAACACAAAGCCCATCCAGTGCCACCCCAGCCATGGCAGGGACACCTCCCACTGCCCCAGGCTGCTCCCAGCCCCAGTGGCCAACCTGGCCTTGGGCACTGCCAGGGATCCAGGGGCAGCCACAGCTGCTCTGGGCACCCTGTGCCAGGGCCTGCCCACCCTGCCAGGGAACAATTCCTGCCCAAGATCCCAGCCAGCCCTGCCCTCTGGCACTGGCAGCCATTCCCTGGCTCCTGCCCCTCCAGCCCTTGGCAATTGTCTCTCTCCATCTTTCCTGCAGCTCCCTCAGGCCCTGCAAGGCCAGGGTTATAAAGAATGTTCTTAAGAGTAAGGCCATACCCCAGCAAGGAAAACTATTGACCTTTTCCCTACAGATTTGTTGCCACACCTTTGACTACCAGGAGATGCTTCTGCAGTGGCACCTCCTTTGGCAACAGGAAAAAAGTTGACCAGGGTGGAATCACAGCCATCTATTCTATTGGCTGAATTCATGTAAATATGTTATATGCTGTAGGGTCGTGTTCTGTTGATATTTGGAGCAGACTCTGTATCCCACAAAGGCATCATTCCATCCAAGGAAATTTCACTCTGTTGGCTCTCACTTCTTCCATTACTAGAAAGATGTTCTCTCCATCCACCTGTTGGCAATATGATACAAAACTCACAACCTGCTCCCATTGCCCATGGAAACAAGCACAAAAGCCTCCTGCCCCTTTATGGTGTCCCAGTTTGGGTTCAAATCACTCTCTCTGGAATCAATACTCTCTCTTGATCACTTCTGTTTCACGGTTTTCTAAGAAAGAAAGATAAGCACATTTGAAAGGGGAACAAAAGGACTTCCATGTTCCAGAGGAGTGATTATTGGAAGCCATTCCATATGGAATAAAGAGCACTTTGCACTGAGACAAACCACAGGGATTCATCTCCATGTGCTCAATTCAAAGGGCTTAATCAGAAAGGTATTGCCTGCTTTGCAGTGTAACAATAGTAAAAAGAATTTTTCACTCTCAAATTCAAACTAAATTTAAAGTAGAAAAGTTTTCAGACTAAAAGTATTTCATCTGACGTCATAATTGTAAATGGCTTTTTTTTTACTTTTACTGATATGAAAAATAAAAGTGAATATTAAATTATTGCAGTACAAATCAGAAATCAACGGCACCTTGAATTGATACAATTTCTCAATGTATACAAAAAGAGATGAAACTTGAAAGAATTAATTTTTCTCTGTTTTGGAAACAGTTTACCCTCCCTGAGTAAAGTACAGCCTCCCACATCTGCACATGGTCTGTACTGGTCCAGGTTTGCTGTGATACAACAACCAGAATCAAAAGATATAAAGCAGTTGCCTAAACATTTAAGTAATTTGAGATTTTGAATATAATTTAGAAATTCCACTTGGATTGCTTAAATACTGACCACTGAAGAAATCAAGGATGGTGGGTGTTTTAAACAACCTTATCCTGACATCCTTTACACAACCCACTCCTAAAATAAAACCAACACAACTCTTGAAGACTTACTTGTGTGCTCCAAGCATTTTCTGCCCTCAGTATGTTAACTGAGAGAATGTTTCATCAGTGATGTGGGAGAAGAATGAACAAAAAAAAAAAAAAAAAAAAAGAGGGGAAAACATATCTACTGACTTTAAACAAATGATGTGTTTATAGAGGCAGGATAATCAGGTACTTGGAAAGGAATCTTGTGCACAATATCTCCTGTTTTCCAGTCTTGTGCCACTGCACTGGCAGCAAGGAAAGTATCTCAATTACTCTCTTAATTGTCTAAGTCAATAATTACTTCTCCACACACAGGAACTGAACAGTGCTGACACTTCCATGAGAAAGAGAACACTCTCCTGCATCACAGAGTTATGATAAAGAATGGGTGAAAAATGTCATTATCAGCATCCCTATAAATATCCACTCACAGAGGGGTACTGGACATCCAGAAATGCAAAGTTCATTAAAATCTAACTGCAACATTGTCCCAGTCTTGAGACCAATCTGCAGCTTTTTAGGCACTGTGACTTACAGACACCTCTTGTCTGTACTTTCAGATATTGCAGGGATTTCCAAGCAGTTCATCCTATGTTGATGAATATAAAATTTCAGGAGCTTGGGCATCTGAGTGCTGAGAAAATGGTGATTATATGTGAATACAAAAGAGTCTAAACCACAAGGAGTGTGGTGGGATTCCAAATTTAGCACTTTGGAGTACTTGGAGACAACTAACTTAGATGCTAATTGCTCTTGCCCTGTAACAGTTCAGCTGTTGGTATTGATTTTTAACATTCCTTTTTTAGCTTGACCCCTATTGGTACTCTCATTATGTTTAGTCCTGTTCCCCAAAAGGGCTGTAATCAACTAACAATTTTCAACATCACAAATGCTTTTTCACACATAGAACTTTCCAGGAGGAAAGTGACTACCTCACTTCCAGCTGAAGAGGTGGAAGGGCAGATTTTGTAGTTATTCTCCTCTGATAACAGCAAAACTAAATTTAGAAGTGTATCTGGGGGGGTTTTTTTGGAGGATGGGTGTGAGAACAATAAAGAAATCAAATGAAAAATCAGAAGGGTTGACTCTTAAATTAAAATCTTATAGTAGTTTTGCCTTAGACCTTGTCAGCCCCCAAGTAACTCATAAAAATGGATGTTCTCCATTGAGTCAGATATTTCCAGTTCTGGGACTTTGCTTCTCCTCTACTAGATCAGATTCAGACAATGAAAATGCTTTTCAATATTAATAGGAACAAAAGTTGAGGAAAATGCTGAAATTCAGTGGGTGAAGACAGGGCGTCTATGATTCTATTAAAAAAAGAAAATAGCCCCAACTAAAACATTTCCCAGAAATATAGTATCAGTTTTTCTGTATGTAGGCTACAATCTCATGCAGGAAGAAAACAGAAAAACAGCAATTTCATCACCCACCCACTTCACAATTGCACAGAGTCTAGCTCTCAGCCACCAGGGCTTCAGAAAAAAGAAAATATGTTTACTATGAGAATTATTGAGCTCATAAAGCACATTTTAACATTCAGATCTATTTGTGCTGGTTGCTCTCTAATAATTTCATTACTTACAGTAAAGCTCTCTAAATATGTTTGTAAATGCTACTCTATGGCTGAGGTTGTGGTGAACTGTCATTGATGCCATACTGAGTTTATGGAGATGCTGGTAAAAATGCAAAGCCATCTTCAATTATTCAGAAAGGTCATTTCAGAATATTTTGTGTGGGTTTCTGTAAACTTGTTCCTAGCTAGTAGAGAGTTAGATATGTGTTCAAATGTATAATAAACTTTTTTTTTTTTTTTTCCTGGTAGTAGTACCATCTTCTTAAAGGAATAAACAAATACAGAACTCCTACATTCAGACATTCTATTCATACACAAGAAGTAAAGTATTTATATATAAAATGCTCTTTAAAACAATCTAAACCATTTTCATTTTAGTTTAGTTTTGCACTATCATTCTGAAGATATCAAATGGTTACTATTGGTCTGCTAAATATTTTCCAGCATTTAGTCAACAGTAGCAACACCATGAACACTAACACAGTTCTGATACCAGAGGCTGTAGCTGACAAATCCTGCTCAGATTTTATATAAAATACTGACAACTACAATGAAGAACTGCTCTGTTTAAACCTCTTTTTTTTTGGTATAACTGATAATGGATAAATACACCAAGTAACCAAAGGTTTACAGAGCTTTGTTGTGGGGGAAAAAAAAACCGAAGGTATGTCAATTGAGGAATAATATTTTAAGATTCAAAATTATTTCCAGGCCTGCGTCATGTACATTGTTCCCAGGATGAGCAGTTGTTCCACGTAGATAAAGACTGACAGGAATTTCAAGGTCAGCCATATCACACATTGGAAAGAGTTGCTTAGCCAAACTTTGCCCAGGGGCTCCCTGCTCTGATAAATTCACACAACTGGAACCCAGAGCCCTTGGCTTTCATGTCACTGCTTATGGGATTAAACTGTGTCACGTGTGAGGACTGAATTATCCACCTCTTCGCCACCAATTCTCCTGAGCAGGACATCTGAAAGCAAGGAAATCACAGCTCAGAGCTACAAACCCCTCAGTCAGTGGCAGCCCATTGCTGTGGCTAAAGCAGAGGGATGGGAGCCTGCCCAGAGGCACCAGTGAACCTGGGAGGGGCTGCCCCAGCAGCAGCTCAGCCTGGGGGTGACCTGCTGGAGCAGCTCTGTGGAGAAAGACCTGGGGTCCTGCTGGGTCACAGGTTGACTCATGGTCCTTGCAGCCAGCAGGGCCAATGGGATCCTGGGGGGGCATCAGGAAGAGCATTTCCAGCAGGTCAGGGAGGGATCCTGCCCCTCTGCTCAGCCCTGTGAGGCACAGCTGGAGTGCTGTGTTCAGTGCTGGGCTCAACAGCTGGAGGAAAACAAGGAGCTGCTGGAGCAGGTCCAGCAGAAGCCACAAGGATGGTTTGGGGTTTGGAGCATGTCTCTGGTGAGGAGAGGCTGTGGGAGCTGGGCCTGGTCAGTCTGGGGAAAAGCCTGAGAGGGGATGTCATTGATCCTCAGCAATATCTCCAGGGGCTGTCAGAGGATGGTGCCAGACTCTTTCCAGTGGTGCTCAGGGACAGGACAGGGAGTGATAGACATAAAAAAAAAACCACAACGAGTTCCACATCAACATGAGGAAGAACTTTACCCTGAGGGGGCAGAGCCCTGGAGCAGCTGCCCAGGGAGGGCATGGACTCCCCCTCTCTGGAGACATCCCAACCCACCTGGGCATGTTCCTGTGTCACCTGCTCCAGGTCACCCTGCCCTGGCAAGGGGGTTGAATTGGTGATTTCCAAAGGTCCCTTCCAACCTTAACAATTCTGTGATTCTGTGAATATGGAGCTTTTTTCTTTCTGCACTGTGTTTGGGTGGACTGTGACTTCAGCCAACACTGACACTTTTCCTCCTCAGCATTTACTTTACAGAGCAACACAGCAACACCCCTCTGTGCTACACATAGATCCCATCCCACACTAGAAGCTACAGTCCACTCCTGCCTCAGAAAAATATTTTGCCTGAGCAAGCTTAAAAGCTTAAAACTGAAAATACATGCCTAAAATGTCTAATAATACATTTGATAACTTCAGTACAAACCCAGGTATCATTTAGGAGAATAATACATTCAACAGCTACTACACAGACCTTGAAAGTGAACATCAGGGTACTTTGATTGAGGTTAAAACCACAGAAAACAGGAAGAAAAATCTTCTGTGAAAATTTGCTATTTCCACTTCAGCTGCATTCATCAGATCCTGTCAAACACCAAAGCTCTTCTCTACCAGTTTAGAAGTAAGCATTAGGACAATTTCATTTTATATGTATCTAGAGAAGCAGTTGGATCTTTTTAACTAGATCACTAAAATCTGGGAAGATAGAAAGCCCATTTTCTCTCCTTACATTTCTTTATTTTGCATGAAATATTTTCAGCACTAGAGGAATCCTTTCTAATGTAACTGTCTAAAGACTGTATACATAAATACTGTGATCTAGAAAATGGTGCCAGAGCTGAAGAATACCATTTCATCTAAATATTGCTTATTTTTCTAGCAAAAATTGCTGTTTTGGTTTTTACTGGCATATTTCTCCCAGCCCTGTATCACTTGGAGAGCAGACAGGTGTAAGAACAGGATATCATGTTCCCAATTTTAATTAGTACTGGGCATATGAATCAGATAGTGATTTCAAATTGCAAGAAATTAGAGCTCTTCAATATCAAGTTGTTTGGTTGGACTATAGCTTATCATTCAGAGATCAAGACTGAGAAGGAAAAAAAGAAAAAAAAAAAGCCCATCAACTATTTCATATTATATTTCTTTTCAGTAGAAAATGATGTATTGCAGGGTTTACTTTCCTCCTGCACGAGAACTGAAACTGAAATGCAGAGCTCTTGTGTGATAGGAAAAAATGCAGAGTTTCCAGCTCAGAAGTTCAAGTCTCTTTGTTTTAGCTTGACATTCAATAGCATTCGCCTGCCATTCCATTCACAGGAGCTGTAATTTGGGTGCCTTTTGTGTCTCTTACTGCCCCTCTGGGATTGCTTCTGGGGAGATGCAATAGTTTTCCCAGGATGAAAACCACACCATCTAAGACAGACACAGTATTTCCCACGTCAGGAAGCAGTCAGGGTGTCCTGGTGTAGGGCAAATTTGGGAGAAAACCTCCAAATGGGGTCCCTCCAGAACAGCAAATTCAAGCAGCCCCTTCCACAACTGGTTTGGTAAAAGATTTCCCTGGAGAAAAGTGGGAAAAAAACTATTTAACAATCAAAGGATCCACAAGCACAAAACAATAATAATAATATGAAACAATAAAGCCTCTCTGTGTCTGAAAAGGTGGCAAACCCAGAAAGTCCTTGCTGTGGGTAGCTTGGCTCAGTCTCTTATCAGTCACTCTGGTGCTGGAAAATGCCGAGGCCCAGGCCCCAGTGAGCCACAGGTGTGAGCTCCTGCTGCTCTTCTGGCTTTTCAGTCCAGAGAAGGTTCAAACAGTTCCAAGAAAAAGGAAAAAACCAGTCTAGGGAACTTGTCTGCCTCAGCTGACTAAAAACTGACTAAAAGCACAGGAGCTCTCTGTCCGTGCTGCAGACACAGTCCAGGAGCAGAGTGTGGAGGAGAGAGTAGAGTGTCTGCAAACAAACTGCACACCTCTCTTTCCTCCCCCTGCTCTCAGAACCAGTCTGCAAGGTGTAGAACTTAGCATCCAGCATAAACAGAACAGACAGTTGGGGACACAAGCACCAAGCAGTCAGGACCCAGGGCCAGCTGCTGCCGAAGGGATGGGGAGGGAGCCAGGGAGCCTCAGAGCAGAGGTGCCTGATCAGAGCACAGCAGCAGGGACTGGGGCTGGGGGCAGGATCCAGCTGCTATCCCCAGTAAGGCAGCTGCTGAAACAGCTCCAGGGCACAAACACAACTGACAGCAGGGCTGTGACACAGGTCCAGGGCCACCTGGGCAGACGTGGCCAAAGACAGCCCCAGGTGCACATGAGGAGTCACTGAGTCACCCCCCGAGCAGGTTACAGCAGTGTGCCACGTACACCACCAGGGACAGGACAAGGACACCTGTGAGGTGCCTCAAATGAGGACTAAAGGCTGAGGGCTGAGCTTACACGGAGCCCAAAACCCACAGGGGCCGTGGGTGAGAAGCCCAGTGCAGCTGTTCAGGGTCACATTTGAGCACTTGAGGTCCTGACACATCAAACCCACCTGCAAAGAGGCAGAGCTGGGGTAAAATTGAGCCATGCTCTCTGTAATTCAGAAATGGTTGCTCAAGTGTTTGCTGGATTCTGTGTCAAGCGTATAAATTACATTTTGGGAGGCAGCTTGAATTCTGTATTTGATTATTTATGGGGATTAATAAAGTTTCACTCCAGAAGCACTTAGAAGAATCAGATACATGTTTACTCATTGTATACAGCACTTGTACTCAGACAATTTTCCCATTTTTAGAGCATGTTTCTCTAATGTCTCCTATGATTGCAATTAGATCAGTACCTAGAGGAAATGTATGCTCTTAGAAATTGATTGAACCCACTATTAATAGTATTTTTTTGATTCTGTACTAGAGAGCAAAGAGTCAAATGAAACACATAATGTTATTATAATTGAGCATTAATGCAAAGAGTAAAAAATAAATCAAATAAGATTAATGGAACATGGATGAATTTTCTCGCTTGAACTAATAAAAGAAATAACTATGCAAAACAAGGAAGTGTATCCACAATTTTTCTTTATATTTCAACAACAAAATATAGACAGCAGTTGATACTCTTAGGAAATAACATTTCCATGAATTCTGCACACTTGAAAATGTTGATGAGTATTATGAATTACAAAGCTCAGAAACAGTATGTTGACTATTCTAAATGTTCAGTGAAATGTGATGTTTTAATATTCTAGATATAGGACATTTAATGCTATTTAAAAAGTACTGTTTCCCATGTCTGAAGGGTTTGCATATGTGGTATAAAAGATGTTTTTACTCTACCAGTGCTCCTGGAAGTCCCTGATCTGTGCACTCCAGGGCTGGGATGGAACAATTCTCCCCATTGTTTGACTTTTGTGTGACCACTGAACCAACCTGATTCCAGAATTCTCCATTTGTTGGTTCCACACAGAGCTATGGCTTCAAGATCCTTCCTCCTCACAAAATCTTTAACATTTTTTCCTTATGCAGGTACCCCTGCAGATTCATTCAACCTCTCCTGACAACAGTCCTTAAGATTTTTGACTATTCCAAATGAAAGCAGGCCTGGCTAACAACTACAGCAGACCCCAAACTAACAAATATTTCACAAGTCAAGCCTCCTTACCTCAGCCCTGCTCCTCCAAACAGCAGGATGGGTATTCACTTCTTTCTGAAGTAAGAAAGCTTCAAAGAGCAAATAGGACATGCACTCCCCAACAGGCAGCTGAGGCAGCTGCTAAAGGTTTGCTCAAGCACAGGAAAAATATGCTCAGTACAGTGAAAAATGTGTTATTCTTGGTGTTTCAGACTAACAAGGTAAAACACAAATGTTTTGTGTTCTCTCCTTCTTTCACTGCTTTTAAGCAGAAGATAGGAAGTACCTGGAATATGTTTGTATTTTTTTTCCCCCACTTCTCTAAGTTTAGAAACAGAATTTTTAAGACAATGTTTTGTCCCATCAGACAAGAGAGAAGGAAGGAGGAGGAAGGAAAGAAGGATTGGAGGAAGGAGCCAGGTCACTCCTTTGTCCAAGGTTCATTGCTTCCTAGTAAAACAGTATTTCTCACTTGACTCTGGCAAACTGAGAGTCAGCTGAAAGGGTTGCTACACTACAGGAGAAGTTAGGATTCTGTAAATCATTACTTAGTTTAGCCCAGGGACAAAAATTCCCCAGGAGTTAGAAGATTACCTTCATTTATACAGTAACAGTAACTGCTACTGGTGTGTATTTGTCTGTAATTTGATTATTAGCAATCCTTTCAGTACTACATCATGAATAATAGTAAGTTTCATATAAAGCATTACTGTTATTCTCAGTCTCTTTTCATGTTCTTGGTAGAACTCAATTTTCTCTCTCTGTAATGATATTTTTAAGAGATGAGAAGTGTGTTTCTTTCTGGGAGGAATCATACAGTCAAATAGCAAGGCTTGAATCCACTACATGTTCAAATTATTTGTTGTTTCCTATCTTGTCTGGCTCATTAGCAGTCATGTTTAAAAAGGAGGCAGCTTCATAAATGCAATGTTAAACCCTTAAGTTAAAACCACCAGGAACTCATTAAAAATCCGTTATTCTATATCTAAAATGGGGAGGGGAAAAAAAGAGGGGGGGAATTTTAAACTATTGCCTTGGTAAGTTTGCAGTTTTCACAATAGCCAACTGATATAAACTGCCCAGGACTGAATTTAAGGGATGTGTTTAAGAAAGAGAAAAATGGGTTAAAGGCTGACTTGGTGTCATGGTTTAACCCCAGATGGGAACCAAGCCCCTCAGAGCCACTCACTCACTCCCCCCACACCAACATGGGCGAGAGAACTGAAATGTAAAAGTGGGAAAACCTCCATCCCTGGGAGTGCTCAGGGCCAGGTGGGACAGGACTTGGAGCACCCTGGGATAATGGAACGTGTCATGCTCATGGCAGGGGTGGGACTGGATGGGCTTCTACATCCCTTTCAACCCAAACCATTCTGTGGTTCCATGATTCTAAAACTTGTGAGTTGAGATGAAGAGAGTTTAATTGGTAAAGCAAAATTCCCACAAGTCAAGCAAAAAGAAGGAATTCATTCCACGCTTCCCATGAGCAGGCAGGTGTTCACCATCTCCAGGAGAACAGGACTCCACCGCTCTGAGCTGTGACTTCAAAATGCAAAATCACCACTCCAAATGTCCCCCTCACTTCCTCCTTCTTTCCCTGTGGGAAATCAAGGCACAATTTGAAAGCTCTCAAAATGCTGTGTATGTACACCCAGACTTAGAAATGAAATACAGGGTTCAACCTGAGACCTTGGAAAAGGTTTCCACATTTAGAGACCATAAGCAGGAATGTGGGTTTGTAGTTCAAGCAGAAACTTACCACACCAGGTAGTAGAAAGTTTTAGAGTTTAAAGTTTAGATATAGAAGTAGATACAAAGATAGTAAGAAGTTTTAAGGTGTAGTACTGTAAGTTTGTGTGTCCTTACACAATTGGTTAAGAAAGTCCACATTGTGGCAAGACGTGTGATACAAGTCAATTAGAAATTGGTGTGAAAATAGAAACATTCTTTGTGGCAATAGTTTATTGGCTAATTAACCTTTAAAAGACCTTGTAACCAGTGATCTTGTGACCACTGACCACTGACTATTAGTGACTCCTGATTTGTGTGGTGAAGGCATTCTCACCCTTCATGAGACTGTAGAAGATAAGAGCAATAAATCATGCATTGGGACCTCTCTCCATGGTCCTGTCTCTCTTGATATCCCAATATTTCCCCAGTTTCAAACCTTAAGCCTGACATTACATGGTGTGCAGGAACATCCCTTGGGTCAGTTGGGGTCAGCTGTCCAGGCTGTGTCCCCTCCCAGCTGCTTGTGACCCCTCCTTGCTGGTGGGGTGGGCTGAGAAGCAGGAAACCCTTGGGCCCTGTGTAAGCCCTGCTCAGCAATTACAAAAACATCCCTGAGTTATCAACCCTGTCTTCAGGAAAACTCCAAAACACAGCCTGTCCCAGCCACTGCAAAGAAAAGACTCTCTACCCCAGCCAATCCCAGCTCATTCCCATCAATAAAATCTCCATCAGTGCTTGGAATGACACTGGATAAGCATTTCCATGGTGTAGGACACCTGTCTTTCACTGATCCTTGAAATCACAGAAAAAGTTGGCTTGGACTTTGGTATTTAGACATAACCAAGCAGCTCTTGGTTATGTCTAAACACCAAAAACTCAGCTGAAATTTTTGAGTTTATCAAATGCAGCAGATCTGTGGGAATAATTGACAATAAATATAACTCAGTGTTCACAAATTTTGCTGGGTTATTTTGTGCTAAATGATAGACTAAATGTGAGTTGTCTATTATGATAATTATGCAAAGTGCTGATATATTTAAGCTTGAGGAAGGTACTATATATATAACAATTATATATATATATATATTTGAGGGAGAGTGACAGAGGTATAATTGTTAAGCTTAGTTTGGTTAAGTTAAATGTCAACTAAGTGAGAATATAGAAGATGCTTTCCCACTAACTGAGTGTACTTCCTTTGAAACTGTTACTGGGAAAAACTACCCAAGTAGTAAAAATGGAACCAGAAACTCCAGTGTGACTGAAGCAGTCAGCTTCCTTCCATCCCAGGTGAAGGAACTGAGAATTCCTACCTTGGAACAGTCATTGGAACCTGCCTCATAGGAACTGGCCATGATTACTTCAGGTGGAAACAAAGAAGGTTCCTGGGTCTGTTTTAATTATTCAACTGCTAAATGAAAGCAGTCTTATCTTTTCTTTTTCACTCTTTTAATTGAACAGAAAAACTTGTTCTCTCATAAACATTATTTAGAAAACTGCTCACAAAGTGAGGCTGGATTAAGCTCTCCCAATAAAATCAGAGGGGAAAAGTTGTGATTCTGCTCAGCCCTCAGCTTAATTCAGACATGAGCTCTCCCCATCCAGGAAGTTTTCAGGCTAGTGCACAGTGACAGCACTGTGGACTTAGCAGAGAAAGCTGAGAATGGATGACCAAAAGGGAAAAAAAATAGGATATAGAGGGATTAAAATTGAAAATTTCAGAAGCTGTCCTTGAACCTGTTTTTAATCTGCAGTTTATCCTGGTTTTAGTTCTGGTTTTGTTTTTTTTTAAATCAGTAGCTCTAGTATGAGATTGGTGATTGTAAGGATCCCTATATTAGCTATCATTCCCCCAAACCATAGACATAATCTGAATTATTCAGAATGCTTCAAATAGTTTTCTGAAAACAAAACAGAACAAAAACCTAAAACCAAAACCAACAACTTTTGGGGGATGGTGTAATTTTTTACAGACAAGTGGAAATGTTTTTATTCAGTATGAAAACTTTAAAACCAGTGCATTCAATTCCCCACTCTGATCAGATATTTGGGACAGGTTGTGCCTCAAATGCTCTCACAGCTGTCTTATGAGCTTTCTCATCTAATCTCTGAACTGCAAACTAAACTCTATGTTAAAACTTACATTTCCCCCTTGATTTTGGAAATGAACGAGCATGAAAAGGCAGTTGAAGAAACAACCCCACCACAAACAGCTCTGAGTGTCCTCTGGCCATACTTCTGCTGTTAATCCCAAACCCTTGACCACTATTCTTGGCTCCACTGAGCTTTGATCAGACACCCCACAGGTCTTCCTCACCCCCAGTGTAAACAGAAGCAGCACTTGCCTCCTGGTGCTTGCTTTGTACAGCAGTCATTGTTGAATAAAGGAGTACAGATCCGGACGGTAAACTAATTAAACTGTCTCAGCAATATAGGACAAAAAAGTAAAATGTCTTTCTGTACATTGCTGCTTGTGTTATACATGCTGAACAGGCTCCTGAAGGATGTGCCAGTTCCCAAATGTAACCCGGGGAGGATGGATTGCTGAGTGACTTGGACTCATTTGCACTTGTTTCAAAGGTGACTCCATCACCAGTGTCTGAAAGACACTCTGCCCCTCAGTAACGAATGATTACAGCTAAATGAATCCCAGAGGTTTGCCACTAGTGCACAACAAAGGCATAAGAATGAGAGCTGTGGTTCAAGATCTATTTTTTATACCAGCATAATTTTTTGCTTCAGTGATCTATCACTAAACAACAGCTGCTGGGGTAGAGACTCGATGCACTGCAGGAGCATTAGCAAATCCTTTAGTGACTGGGCACATGTGTTTGCCTCAGGCCCTCCAAAAAGTCACAAACTTGTGAAGGAGGACTAGCAGATTAATGTCACCTTCTTTCTGCAAGAGATTTGAGGATGCCAGACACGCTGGAATTACAGGCTGCAGTAAGTTTAGATTCTTAAAGGACTTATTTTATGATCTAAGCACATGTGGCCAAACTCTCTTGGGGGGGAGGGGAGGGGGGCGGGGAGAAAAAAGGAGTAAAATTCAATTTATATATACTAGCTCAGAAATTAAACTTTTGCAGTGTCTTATAAAATGTTGGGTTTCCCCCCACTAGAGATGTATGTGCTCTCTTCCAAATTCACGAAATAGATTTTCTGCCACTTTTGAAGCAAAAACTATCCTAAAACTGGCAGCATTTAAAGTGTTGATACTGCAAGGGAAAAAAAAAAA
>VWYO01017334.1:70704-85976 GCA_013400275.1 Rhadina sibilatrix
AAACACCCCAAAACCAGATTTTTCTTATTTTCAATGTTATTACCAGTCTATATATAATCAGATTGAGGTAAAAGATGAATTTATCTGCTTTTTACAGAAACTCAGTATTCTCTCCATTAGTAATCACCTTTTTGATAATAATCAAATTTCTCTTTGTTAGTAATCATCACCTATGTCTGCATATTTCTTGAAAAACTAGAAGATAAAGGTGATTAACCCAACGTGCTTCTGAATCATCCAAAAAGGTAAGTTTTAATAAAACTTACTGAATCATAATCTGTGTACTTTTTGCATTCCTTTTTTCAGTAGATAATTAGAAAACTGCACTGTCAACTGCACAGGTTTCAGGTAGGAGTTTTTTTGATTATGTTTGTTTGGTTTTGAGGGTGTTGTTTTGGTTGTTTTTTTTTAAGGTTAAGTTTCTTTTTTCATAAATAAAACTATCCAGTCTAGAACACAAGATTGGCTGCTGGATCAAGTATTCAGCTTCACTGTGTGGATGTCTTAACTACTTATTCCGTACTAATTACACTCTTCCAATTCAGTTTCCAGTAAAAGGCAGTGAAACACAAAGAATCCTGAAAGACTCGGAAAATGTGGGATACCAGTATGGGAATTTTTGTGAGGAAAAGCATCTTTGGCTTCATCTAAGCAATTGGCATTTATACATATGTGATAATAAGAGTTCAGAATTAAAATATCTCACATGGGTACTGCCTGAATAAGAAAGCGCTTGGTATGATTTCCTTAGCTATGTCTAGATGTCAAGAATTCATTTATATTAACTTTTTAGTCAGAAATAAACTTGGTACCTGTTGTAAATGCAGGAAATCAGTGATGCAAGTACTTTTTTCTTGTAAGTTTTCTTTCAGAGCATTTCTCCAAGAAATTCCCATCCTTGTCAGACCCGTGGATCAGTTCTAAGAATCTGAAAGATCCAGCAGACAACAGCTGCTTGTTCCATGATGAAGAACTTCACTAAAACACAGTGGGAATTAAAAGGACCAAGGGGGGCTGCAGACGAATCTGACAGTGCCTTACATTTCCTGACTCCTCCTCTTGGCTGAATACAAATGGATTTGGAACCACATGAAAAACTGGGAGAGATGAAGTGATGAATGAGTGATGGAGACCCTTCCCTGTGGAGGAAGGATCACTTTGGCAGCCTGGGCAATTCCATTTCCCCAAGTCCTACCAGCTGCATGTTGTGTTGCTGGAAGTGACAAGGGGCACAGATGTGCAGCTCTGAAGTGAGCAGTGAACAAAGGACTGCGAGGTTCAGCTTGAAAGCTCGGAATATTTTGATGTTACAGTTCACCTTGTCACAGGAAGCATCCCCAAAGTTTTTCAGCGGTGCTTGACATATCATAAAAAATGTATCTGGAAAAATCAAATTTTAGTTTTGTTGCTGCTCTGATGCATGAAAGCTTATTCCAGCCGAAAAGAGCTGTACCTCTGCAATAGTGGCACTCCAAATATGATTTCTGGGATACAGAAAGCTGAGAGATAAGGAGATTGTGTGGATGCAATGTATGAATGATTTCTTACCCTTTTACTCATGAAGTCCCAAGGCAGAGGTTTTTAAGACAGGGTTTGTAACTGAACTTCCTCTCTCAAATACAGCATTTAGAAACATTTGTTCAGCTCACACTCAATAAATGTCTATAATTGGTATTTACAAACTTGTTTATTCATATTCCAACAATCTCAACTTACTTAATTATCATATGAATACTTTCCAGTCCCTATAGAACATCTGCAAGCAGAATAAAAAGAAGTGACTATGTCTCAGGAGTCATAAGCTGGAAAAGATCCTAGAACCAACCAGAGAATCAGAATGTTAGAGTGTTTTGGGTTGGAAGGCACCTCAAAGCCATGCCAGAGCTGGCAGGGCTGACAGATTATCAAGGAATGAAAAGAGAACTCAAGGAAATTCAGACCACAACAAAACAAAAAAAAACAAAAAAAAAAAAAAAAAAAAAAAACCACAAAAAACAAAAANTCACTCCACCAGTGCTTACTGTGAAGGTTTGGGAGATTCATGAAATGTACAGAGCAAAGCACTGCAGAGCAACACCAAGTCCCCAGGCAGTGCAAAGGAGGAGCACTTCATTGGGAAAACCAGGCCTTTTTAAACAGCCAGGCCTTTATCAGTTACCTGGTTTTAAATCCTAACAAACACAATTCAGCCAGCCACCGTTCACCACCATGTGAACACACAATGGTGACATAACTTGGTTTTCTACCTCTAATTCAGCTGAGTCACTTTCCCAAAGTCTTTTTCTGCTTAGCCAAAGTGACAAGCCTGAGCCATGGTTTTACAAGGCCTTCCCTTTGGAAGGTTTTACTTATGTGCAACAATTAAATAATTCTTTAAAGATTACGAGTTCTGGATCTGCCTCAGTTTTAATTGTCAACAAAAATAAAAATGTTTTACCTATGTGCAACAATTAATTCTTTAAAAATTACGAGTTCTGGAGCTGCCTCAGTTTGAACTGTCAATAGAAATAAAAAGGTTTTACCTATATGCAACAATTAAATAATTCTTTAAAAATTACGAGTTCTGGACCTGCCTTAAAAACAAAAAAACCAAAAACAAACAAACAAACAAACAAAAAGGTTTCAGGAAGTAAAAACCAGTCATCACAAGTTGAGAGTTAAAGAAATCATTCACCTCAAAGTTCTAATGCAATTAAATATGAACTTGCTGGACCCTGAGGATGCTGTGTTATCTATTGGATAATTTTCAACAACTGAGCAGAGGGTGGTAAGTGCAACATCTCTGTTTAAATGGGACCCAGGGATGATTTCAGGAGCACAAACGATGAACTCTGACCCCTATACTAAGTAAATTTATAGAAATCTAAATAAAGAACAAAATTTATAAGCAAATTTATAAATCCAATACATTTGCATAGAGGGAACCCAACCCCTTGGATCCATTTGTTAAGGAACTGCAGGGCCAGGCAGATCCAGAGGATTATTTTCAATTTTTTTTCACATGATCCATTTCCAAAGGCTCAGCAGAGAACAGACATGGCAATAGATAAAGGAGAAGCTTCTCTTAAGAACTCTTGACAGTTTAAAAGATTGGATATAATGGATAAGAAGAAAGACTTGTTGCCATAATAGGAAAGGTACCAAAGGAATTAGAGAAGGATTTATGTTAAGACATAGGCTATTCAACATAGGGGATCCAGAAGAGCAAAAGAATGCTGAGGTTAAATTTTATTGATTATACAGAATTATTCCAGCTAATGAAAGAAAAGAGTTTTGTGAAAAGCTGTTGGGGGACTTCGCAATACTAAGGGTAATAAAATAACAAATGAAATGAAATAATGCTAAATGCAAAGAAATGCCAGTGGGAAAGAATCAGCTTCAGGATATATATTTTTTGCTACTATTTTCACTTCAGAGACAGAACTTCATTTCACTTTGGATTGTTCTTTGGATACGTTCAAATGAGAACAGAACTATTCAAAAGGGGAAGTAGAGCATTAAAAATTACTGAAGAGAAAAAACATGACTATGTCACTACATTAATTAGTCACAATCCAGCAATTTTGATCACTTCAGCTTAAAACATAAAGTAGAACCAAAGATTTAAAGAGGCTGACACCACTGATAGCAGCTATGAGACAGCACCTGTGCAAGAAATTAAATAGAGAAGCGAGACTAAACCTCTTCAGATGGGAGCAGAAATCCCCTAAAGGGTCTGTAATAAATATTTATCACAGCTTGAGTTTTTAAAAAAATCTATTATAACACAAAGGATTGCAGGAGTAATCACTGAATTCTCAAGGAGAGAAAATGTATAGCAGAACAAAATTAAAATCAGAATTATTCATCATCTGGTAAGAAGCATAATGGTTCTGAAGGCGCAACCATTTCTAGAAATTTTTGACCCCAGACTTTTAGAAATTACAGGCCTGTGTAAAAGCAGAGGTCATATTTCATCTGCCCCATGATGTGTTACTGGCCAGAGCTGCAATCACAACATTAAAAGAAGGAGACTTTTGATTTGATGTGAATTTATTTTTAAGCTCCCAAAAGCCAACAAATAATGCCAGCTGTGAAGTTCATTTGCATATACTTATTTATTTGATTAATTAATTAATTTGCATTAAAGGTTTGGTGATTGCCTTCTAGGACT
The DNA here is from genome assembly GCA_013400275.1 of Rhadina sibilatrix. Lineage (NCBI taxonomy): Eukaryota > Metazoa > Chordata > Aves > Passeriformes > Phylloscopidae > Rhadina > Rhadina sibilatrix. The sequence continues at coordinate 74,858 of VWYO01017334.1, forward strand.
AACACACAAATTTTAAAGTGTTAAAAATCCAACTCTGATTGCTTCTTGTCTTAGTCAGCAAATGTTTCCTCTTATGCTCTTAATAGGCTACAGGATTTTTCTGCCCCAGGCTGTTTTCTCAGTCTTAAAAATTCCTAACAAAATAGGGGAAAATATTGTTCTGGGTGGAAAGATATACTTCATATTTTCATACAAATAAAGGACTTCCAGACTGCTGGCAGAATATTACAGCACCCACCATTATGTTGGGGGAAAATATTGTTTAATCAGAAGTGGATCAAGGTGCTTAATTGTGTTTGCATTTTTCAGTGATTTGATAGTGTTGGAGCAGAGGAAATCACTGTACTTAGTGCTGTGTTCCACAAAAGGGAGATGCAAATCAGAAAATCAAAGTTATCAAAACTTTCTCAGGATGGTCACCAATTTTCTTTTTTATTGAAGAGAAAGTCCAAAATTCCCTCAAAGCCAAAGTGTGCTACTGGAATTACAGAGTATGTGTTTGCAAACCACCTGGTTGTTCCATTCTGGATATGAATCCTCCCTCTGGAACTCTTGAGCTGCAATTAGTGCTCAGCACACCCCCTGCAGGGAAAGTCACTGGGATTTTACTACTTTCTTTTGGACCAACATTCTTATGTTTTCAATCTTTGCCCTTTTTAACTCCGGGAGCAGTTTCTGTAAGTATTTGTGTTTTGAAAAGCTATTTAATACCTTCTCCATGAGTTTCTTCCCACCATAAAGCATATTTATGCCTCATTATCTTCAACTGACATTTGTTTTTGCTGAAGTTCCCTTCCCTCCTGCTCTGTCTAGTCTGTACACTGGGAAAGGGAAACGATTTTTCCTTCAAATGACAGTTCTGTAACTCCTGTGATTGCCCTCTGGGTTTCCCCACAATCACTGCCAGCTGAGCGTGAAACCATGCTGCTGAAACAGGGTGGCTTCCTCATCAAAGAATTCTTGATTAGGTTGCTTTTACATGTTTATTTCTGCATTAGACAGGGGATTGGGGTGCCAGTAGGGTGGCACACTCTGACCAGCAGGTGACATCCCCAGCCCATGAGCAGCAGCCTACACAAGGTTTACAGCAAATTGAGCCTTCCATGAAAATTAATTACCCAACCTAAACTATGGAAAGGCCAAGTGACACTGGCTGGGAAATCAAAGCACGAGCAGCTGTAGCCTGCTCCTCCTCTGAAGGAACTCTGCCTTTCCCAGCTTCAGGAATTCCCTGTGTCTCCCATTCAGCCTCAGCCCCAAAGTGGGAGCTGTCTGTAGGAAAATCTGCACATCACACCTTGCTGGCACGACTATTTAATACTGTTTGTTTGCTGCTGTTCAAAGAATAGGCTTAAATAATTTTATACATCGATTTTTTTTTTTTTGAAGCAAATCATATTAAATTATGCCGGCAATTCAATTTTATCTTCCTAAAACTCAATACAAATCGGGTCAGATCCACTGACAGAGATCTGAATTCTTTATCCTAGAGGCAACTCATTTAGTTGTGATTGTATCACTCCTGAAACACCAGCATTTCAGAGCACATTCAGATACAGCAGCATTTCCTGATTTTTCTTGACGCCTTAGGAGATGATGGGAACAAAACCAGCGTTCAGAGAGCAGACAAGAGAACAGAGGGGTTTTTGCAGTGATGGACAAATTCCTTTGCTTTAGATGAATACACAGTAAGAAAAACCTCAGAAAATTGTCCCTTTTAGGCATTCCAGCCTGATCTTCATTTTCTTTGCATGCACACAGCACTGCCAGGCAGTGCAGAGATACAGACCTCTCGACACTGGAGATCTGATTCTGCAGCTACTTCCATATCTAAACCACCACAATAAAGAAGCATTCTGATCTATTGGATTTCTTTGCAGGATAAGACTCTGAAGATCAAAATCTGCTCGATAGAATTCTCCAGCCCCCATCACATCTTGAAATAAAACATCCTTTGGAAAATTTAAAATACCAAGTTTTAAAAATAAATAGCACCACTATAACGTATGTGATGGTTTTGAACACAATCTTAATTCAAAGAATCATAGAATGTCCTGGGCTGGAAGGGACCTCAAAGTTCATCCAATGGGCAGGGACACCTCCCACTGTCCCAGGCTGCTCCCAGCCCCAGTGGCCAACCTGGCCTTGGGCACTGCCAGGGATCCAGGGGCAGCCACAGCTGCTCTGGGCACCCTGTGCCAGGGCCTGCCCACCCTGCCAGGGAACAATTCCTGCCCATTATCTGATCTAAACCTGCTTTCTGTAAGTTTGAAGCCATTACTCTCTCTGTTTGAACATTGTGACAATCCATTTCATGCCATTCAGTCAAAAGTTTTATACCAATTCCCAATCCTTGCAAAGGTTATCATACAACAAGGCTGGGAGGGGGCAGAGGGAGGTCTAATTTATCAGAAAAGAAGAGAATGTAAAAATACCATAATACATGCAGTTCAAATGAAATCTTGACAGCTGCTATTCACAAATATTGCTGACATGATTTATATTATATTAAAATTCAGAATTACTGCATTTTCATGAGTTTCTCATTTCACAGCTGGCGTTTCACGTTGTCAGCATCCTGTGATTTACAAGGCTATATGTGGTGTAAAAATGTTGTTTTAAATGGACAATCTCATAAGCATGTTTACTAATTGATATGCTAGGGCAACTTAAAATGTAAACATACTGTGTGTTCCAAAAGCCAGAGTGCTTTCCAGAAGAAAAAAACTGAACTTAATCGCTTCAGTTTCATTAAACTTTTATGAAAGTCCCCAGAAAACAGACATTCCCATGCAAATTTTAAAATAATGGCTTAATTTGTGAAGTTACTTTTGCAATGTCACAAATGCAATGTAAAATACATTAAAAATGGGATTGATACTCACTGCTAGGAGATACAGAAGCTGTTTAGCCAGACAGACCATGGAGCCTTAATAAAGCATTGTTTTCTAATAATGTTTACATAGGATTCATTGGGATATTTTCCAAAGTGATATAAAGCAAGCCTGGCACAAAATGCAAATGCTCTATTCTAGCAATGCTATTCTTTATCTAAGACCTGTAGAAATGATGGAAAGAACAAATTTTCAGGGAATTAAGTCAATATTTTATACATTTCATCATGCTTCTCTATTCCAGTGCTCAGCAGGAGTACAGGATATAACCTGCTTTTCCACAGTTCCTCATGGCATAAGCCATGAGAAGTTATCTGCATGTAACTTGGAAAGTTTGGGTAGGTCCAGAGACCTTGGTGGAATTCCTTAAGTAGAACATTAATTAGAGGAATAAAAATGCTGCTTTTGCCAAAGCTGTCTCTCCCATTTTACAGAGTCTCTCCTGTTAGGCAGCCTGAAGCCTGGAATAACCTTCTATGATTCATACAATATTTTAACAGGAGCAAGACACCTTTGGACTTTATCCTAAAATCTGAGGTGTTCCAGAATATTTTGGAGTAAAGGTGGAAGAATCAGGAGGAAGAAGTGGCAAATTGATTCCAAGGTTTCCCTTTTCAATCCTCCTACTCCATCAGTAAGAAAGAAATGGCCCATGAATATGTCCAGGCAATGATCTGGCACCCTGCCATCATTTTTAGGTTTTTTACAGATATTTTGTGTTACAGACAACCACGGGGAGAAGCTCTGATGGCATCACCAGCAGCTCATCCTCCTCCTCCAGTGATCTCAGTCAAATCCCTTCCCTTCCCTCCCATCTCTTCTCCAAAGCGAGTTTATTCCCATTTTCTTTTTGGTATCATTGCAGGATTTTTATTTGTTTTTTTCCTAGTACAAACTTGGGGGGACATTTTGTCTAGTCTGAATTTTTGACGTAGTTTGACACTTGATTTCTGCACACCAATAGTAAAGATGTTTGCCTTTTTTAGCATCACATCTTCAGGTTTTCCTTCCAGTTCTGCTGGGGGCAGGTTTGCTTGGATGCAGCTGGAGTTTAGGAGGCTCATTGTGTCCTCTGTAGGTCATATGAAAATCAGACAGCCAGAAAGGTTTTGGGCTAATCTTTCTGCATAAGTGGATCATAATACAGCCTTCACCTTATCTGTAAAATCTTAAATTTCTGAATAATGTTTTCGAAACGTATTTCCCTTAAAGTTATGACAAACCTCATCCATCAACAACAACAACAAAAAAAGTTTAATGAATTGCACTAAGCAGGACATGGTCAAACCCAGGATCTGAGAATCAAGAGATCAAGATATGATAATCAAAATAATTCTCTCCTTTGGGGCAGTAGGTGAAGTCTGCACACCATACAGCCCTTACCAAAATGAAAATGTGCAATAAGAAGTGTCCTGTGGCCTCACAGTGGTCACTCCTGAGGAGCTCAAGTACGAATGGCACTTGGAGGATATTCTCTTTCTGATAGAATTTGTTCCTTAGCTCTGCCACTCTTACAGCTTTTAGCTGTGTACAGAAGGCCACATTTTTTCTAGCACAAGCCTAAGCATTCCCCATCTGAGATTTCGTGGGGTTTTTTGGGTTTTTTTCTTTAAGCCTGAACTGACTGGAACATGCTGATATCAGAGCTCTGCTCTCAGCCTCCTCTGCTGCAGCTGAACCAGCCCAGAGCCCCCAGCTGCTCCTTGGGTGGCCCCTGCAGACCCTTCACCATCTTCATGGCCTCCTTTGGAAACTCTCTAGTGGTTTAATGTCTTTTTTTACATAGTGGTGTCCAAAGCTACTCCCAGGACCCCCCTGTGAACTGCCCTGTATCAAAAGCAGTGTGGGCAGCAGGGAAGGGGGGAAACTCTGCCCCTGCTCAGGTGAGACCTCACCTGCAGAGCTGGGCCAGCCCTGGGCCAGCACAGCAAGGACCTGGAGCTGCTGCAGAGAGCCCAGAGGAGGCTCCAGAGGTGCTGAGGGGACTGAAGCCCCTTCCCTGTGGAGCCAGGCTGGGGGAGCTGGGGCTGCTCAGCCTGGAGAGGAGAAGGTTGTGTGGAGACCCCACAGCTCCTTCCTGGGCCTGAGGGGCTGCAGAGAAACCAGGGAGGGATAATTCCTTAGGAACTGGAGGGGCAGGAGCCAGGGAATGGCTGCCAGTGCCAGAGGGCAGGGCTGGCTGGGATCTTGGGCAGGAATTGTTCCCTGGCAGGGTGGGCAGGCCCTGGCACAGGGTGCCCAGAGCAGCTGTGGCTGCCCCTGGATCCCTGGCAGTGCCCAAGGCCAGGTTGGCCACTGGGGCTGGGAGCAGCCTGGGGCAGTGGGAGGTGTCCCTGCCCATGGCTGGGGTGGGGCTGGATGGGCTTTAAAGTCCCTTCCAACCCAAGGAAGGACATTCTCTGAATAAATCATGTAATAATTTTCCTAAAGATAGGGATTTAGAAGGGCAACAACTAAATCTGTTGAAATGTACCTTCTCTGTTGAATCATTTTGACACTACAATCAGTTCCTAGTCAAATTTTCAAGACATTCCCAAGCTTCATTACAAGTTATTGTTTTTATTAAGTACTGTGAAATTACTGCCTTGGCTAAAATTTATTTAGGTGGTATACTTGTTTATTTCATTGTTTTTTCATAGATTATGTGTTTACGTATTTGAATAAACTGGGCTTTCAGGTAGCAAATGATAATATTTTATAGTCAATAGTGCTCTAATGTTAAGAAATACTGCAGGGTTTTCATTAAGTCAGAGCAATGTGCGCTTAAAGGAATGCTAACAAATATTGATGTTTAAATTTTATTTATCAATGTTGTTAAACTCCTCTCCACTGCACTGAGTTTATTTTCCCACATTAAAATAACCTTATTTGGTATCTCTGGGGCTGAGTTTTAAACAAGATAAAGTACCTTGTGAATTAATTTATTTCGAAGAGAAAAGAAAATACAATTTGTGTCTTTTCATTAAATTATCCTTAGCTGTATTGATTTCACCCAAGTTAAAATTTTATTTAGCTGAAAAAGAAACAAAGCTACCATCAAAATATGTATCTTATTCTGTGTTAAACTTGGGAGTCAATCCTTGTAGTATTTCACTTCATATTTTATCCATTGTTTATCCATTATTATTCATTATATTAATATTAGTCAGTCTCTGATTACCATACTGGCATTCAAATTACATTTTTGTACTGGAAAATTCTCATATATTCAAAGGTTTGAAAGCAGCTAAATTACACTTGACAAAACATTGTTGCTTGGGAGAAGAGACCAACACCCATAAAAAATATCATGTCATCCTTACACCAGTTCCATACACAGATCAACAAAATACACAGAGGAAGGAAGGTTGGAGGAGATAATAAATTTTACCACAATAGTCAAGGTTCTGTCCTCAGAACAAGGGACCTGAACAACTGCTGATGAAGAAAATTATTTTTTTATTGTGGGAATATGTATTCAGCCATCCCCACCTCGTGCAGATATTTATGTTCTATGTTTGATTTGCTCCTGATGTTTATTGAAGCAAAACACGGGAAGAGGTGATAAAATATACAGATGGGGATAAAATGACAGCTAATTCATTTACTGTGGAAAATAAGATATGGACATTCTAAAATGTGACACACAACATTAAGGTGTCTTGGAGGTTATTTTGAAACAATTTATCTTATTAACAGCACAATAACACTTTCCTGAAAACATCACGCTCTCATCAGAGCGAATGTATATTTTTGACCACAGAATAATGGGACTACAGATAATGAGTACAAATAGTTCACTTAACAGAATTCCAGCTATTTGTACAAATTTCTGCTTCAATTTCTTTAGGAATTGTACATAAAGTTTTTTGTTGATGTTGTTGTTAATTGGGTTTTTTTGGGTTTTTTTGGTTTTTTTGGTAAATGACAGTCACAGTATAATTTAAACAATTAAGCACAACAGTTATCTGTCCTGACACTTTTGCTGTGGTTACCAGGACTACCTTCCAAAGAAATACTTCTCTGTATAGTATTGAATGTATTCATCAGGTATTAAATCCCAGCCACACCAACAGCAGAAAATCCCAGCCACATTTTTGTGATGCACAAAAAACTGGAGGTGAGAGCAGTGTGTATTTGCACAATTTGGGAAGGACAGCGAGGGGCTGGGGGTGTCCAGGGCAGGGAATGGAGCTGGGGAAGGTTCTGGAGCCCCAGGAGGGGCTGAGGGAGCTGGGAAAGGGGCTCAGCCTGGAGCAAAGGAGGCTCAGGGGGCCCTTGTGGCTCTGCACAGCTCCTGCCAGGAGGGGACAGCCGGGGGGGTCGGGCTCTGCTCCCAGGGCACAGGGACAGGAGCAGAGGGAACGGCCTCAGGCTGGGCCAGGGCAGGCTCAGCTTGGCCAGCAGCAGGAATTTCTGCATGGGAGTGATGTGATGGGTTGTTACAAAGGGTTCATAGAATCACAGAATTTTCTGAGTTGTAAGGGATCCAAAAGGATCATCAGGTGAATGGCCCATGTGGGGATCACAACCACAACCTCTGTGTTATCAGCACCGTGCTCTAAGTAACAGAGCTGATCTCAGGGTTGTTAAATATTGGAATGAATTATTCCAATTGCAGAACCATGTAGGCTGGAAAAGAATTCCAAGGCCATGGAGTCCCAACTGTGCCCAGTGCCCACCTTGTCCCCAGCCCAGAGCACTCAGTGCCACCTCCAGCCCTTCCTGGGACACCTCCAGGGATGGGCACTCCAAACCTCCCTGGGCAGCCCCTGCCAAGGCCTGAGCACCCTTTCCATGCAGAAATTCCTGCTGCTGGCCAAGCTGAGCCTGCCCTGGCCCAGCCTGAGGCCGTTCCCTCTGCTCCTGTCCCTGTGCCCTGGGAACAGAGCCTGACTCCACCTGGATAGACCTTGCTCAGGTAGTTTGGGTTTCTTTCCCTGAAGGAAAACTCTTTTCTGGACTCAGTGAAAGATGCCAAGTGCAGAAAGTAGTGGACACCCCCTGGCTAAGAAAGCACTTCTGAAGCCAGACCCTTATGCTGTGCAAACGGACTTAAGGCAGAAAACAAAATATACATTCCGTCATGCTTGCTTTTCATTCTTATTTCAGAAATTATATTAAACATTATCTAGTTAATTAGGGCTTTTTAACATTTTCTAAAACAGACAGAGGTCTTTCCCTAAGCTTAATTATGCAACCACCAGAATATTTTCCATCCTAAAATAAAAGTAAGAATAGTGGAGGACATAATGTAAAGGAGACCAAAACTGTAGATTGAGAAAGTAATTTCCAAATTTTACCACATTTTTCCCCTAGATTTACAGTCATGCACTTAGGAAATGTAGTCCAGACTGTCTGGGCACATAGATATTTCTGTATAATATATAAATATCAGAGTAGAATGAATAAAGTATTTTCCATGAATAGTCATTTGAATTTTAATAGAAATTTTACTTCAATCTCAATTTTTTCGTTACTGACTGACTGAACATTTCTAGGAAAGACAGCTTCAAAAAGTGATACTCTAAACTTTCTATTCAACTAAATTTTCCTATGTTTAGATACTTAAAATTATTGTTACCTAAATTCTGATAAATTTATTTAAAACGAGTGCTATGCTGAATTATCCAGAAGAGAGAAACAATGAGATGTCTTTCGTGTTGTCAGCATTAATAACCTTTTATTTTCTCCTGAGTAACCCTAAGCATTTCCTCCTCTGCACATCCCCACCTCAGCCCCACTGAATTTGGGATATGTGTCTCAGGTTTGTATGTTGGGGGGGGAAAGGACTGACATTCCCATATAACCATCCATGAAACAGGAATTGGGATCGGGATGGTCAGACAGCCATAATCAAACAACATTTGAGCTTTTTACAAAAAAATGGTTCTGGAATGAATACAGGATGTCTTGGAGCACACTCATGGCAGTTCTGCAAGGAGATAAAAACAGAGAAATTAAATGAATTATTTATTAGGACTCTCATATTGGAAGTCAGATATCAGGAGTTCTACTCCGAGCTCTGCCACCAACCTTCTGTGTGACCTTAGACAAATAGATTCATCTGCTTGTGCCTATTCCATGGGGGTTTTTGTGTCCTGATATAAAATAGTGCAGCTAAAACATTGTCTTTTCCTGCATGTTTATAGAAGCATTCCTGCCAACCTCAATTAGTGCCTTTAAATAGGAAGGAAATACAAGTAAATTGAAAAAAAAAATAAATAAAAACATGAACACAAGTTACTTTCATGTTGTGTAGAGAATCATTCTTTACAGTAGTCCACTGTATTATACACAGTACATATCATTATCTAATTAAACTTTGCATGCTGTGGGTTTAAATATAATTAATAAATATTTTTCTGAAGTAAAGTTGTAAGTTATTAAAGGCTAAATTCACATAAAACTGGTGTGGCTTTGGGAGTTTTGGGGGTTTTTTAAGTATTTCCCCTTTCTACACAACATTTGAGGACACCATATTTTTGCCTGAGGTTTCAAAAACAGATCTTTCTTGGAGTCTCCAAAAAGCCTTCTGTCCATGAAGCCTCAGTTAAGAACATACATCTCAAGTTCTGTTATGAATCTGGCACTGTCTTAAGCCCACTGGACTAATTATGCTTGTGCAGGATTAATAATCAGCTGAAGCAGAGTGCTTAAAGCAAGAAATGAGAGAAATACTTCAGGATTTAAAGCTTGGAATGATAAAATTTCTGATCCAGGAGAAACAGAAGTCCCTATTTGAGTTTATACCCAAAATAATTTGTATGTTGAAGTTGTGGGTCTGCCTAACCTGGGATCTTCTGAACAAACACACAAGTTCAGTGAGAATATTGATAAATCTTCTAAGAAATATGTATTACAAGGAGAATTAACCAGGTTTGGGACATCTTTTATGCTCAAGACTGAGAAGATGGTCTATGTGTGCCCAGATGATCTCAAAAGTTCCCTCCAGGCCCCTTGACAATGAATCTGTACTAAAGCTACATGGACAGTGAAACCTCTTACAGCTTCTCAGGTAAATGATTTTATATTGGATGGAATCTTCAAATTTCTATAGAAAAACTTTGGGAAAACACTTATTATGATAAAAGAGATTATGTCAGTTCAATTTATATTAAATTTTCTGGACAAGAAGCTCACAGTCTTATTTAGTATTAGAAAGGACTGCTGACTGACATCCACCAAAAGTTAACAGATGTGCCATAGCCACACCTCTGTTGTTATTTTTTGCTAAGACACATGAATTTAAGCAACAACAACGAAAAAAGACATAAAACAGAACATGAAGAAAACATCTTTTTATGATAAAACTGACATATCCAGTATTTGTTATTTTGGCATTGTCTTCATCAGTCTGAGCTTGTCACATATATTTTAATACATGATTTATGGTTATAAATTCATTTTCCATTCTCATTTATAATATGGTGTCATATTTTATCACAAGTGCATTTAATCATCTGCTGTCTGCATACTAATGGTTACAAATATGATACCTGTGTAGACCCAGCAACCAGTTGCTGTAGCTGTCTCTGACTGCAACACTTGAATGCTCTGAAAAGTGCTGATAAATAAAGAAGTTCAGACATTTTCATGTGTCTGCCCCATTTTAATGGGCAAAACAAAATTCTCCCGCTTCACCAAGGACTTGATTCTTCTTTCCCCCCATTTGAAAATTTTTTGCATGCACTCCCCTGTCCTCAGAGCAGTGTCAGTGCATAAAATTAAACATGCACAAACACCTTAGGTACTAGAAAGGGTACTAGAAATTGGTACTAGAAAGGGAGAAAGGAAGATCAGATAGAAGAAGAAGCAGTATCTACCCAAATTTAGGATAATTAAGGGGGGAAAAAAAAGGAAATTAGTGTTTTGTTTAAAATTTTTTGGCCAAATTCCACTATGCAGTGAATGTGAGCACATGTTTGAATTTAAATGCACAACAGAATTTCCAAATATTGCCATTTAAAGGCAGCATATCAATACAGCCTTTTAATTAATTTTTCTGAAGAAAGCAATCCTTACTATTATTTGTTCTATGTTGTTAACTTGGACTTTTCACAAATATGTATTTGAGAAATATCAATGGAAACATTTCAATTCCAGTAGTTCAGAAGAAAGTCGGTTGCAGCCGACTTCAGCAATTTTAACAGGGAAAAGAAAAGCACTAAGTAACCAATAGGGCAAGGGAGCATTAATTCAAAATACACACAAATTCACCTGGCCTGGAATACTGCAGCAAACAC
>VWYO01017336.1:9289-33464 GCA_013400275.1 Rhadina sibilatrix
TTTTTTTTTTGGTAAGGAGTTCCAAGGATTTTCCTTTTGTATTTGTTTATTTTTAATGAACTTTCCATTAGCATATGAAAGTCATATTAACATCCACTGTGCTGAGCACTCACTTTAGGTTTGTTTCTACTGCTGGGACTTATTTAGCTGGGAGAAAAAATGTGTAATAAAGGCCTGCAGATGGCATTCTTGGTCAGCCTTTAAACCCAGCCCTGGCTGCACAAGCAGCCTCCCTTTTTGTGCTGATGGGGGAGATAAACTGGAATTTGGGATGCTGCCTTTCCCCCCGTGCATGTGCTGCATATGCTGGGTGGAATCCATTTGGGGCCCTGGCGTTTCTGCCGAGCCTGAGGATGATAAGAAGTGCAGGGAGCTCTCCTGATAACTCCTGAAATCATTTCTGCTGCTGCCTGTGTCTGACACCGACATAATCTGCAGTTAAATATGCTCTCCCTGCCACTGCCTGGGGCACCGAGGCAGAGGTGCTGCTCCAGTTCCTTTTTTTTTTCCTGGAGAATGTTTTATTTTTTTTTATTTTTTTTTTCAGGTAGCAGAAGGGTTGTTTAGAGGAATACATGGCTGTTTTCAGTTTGCACTCCCAGATTTGCAGCACAGTTGCTAAAACAGGCTGAGGATGGGCAAACCCTTCCAGAAGGAGGTGCAGGATCGGAGCTGGGAATGCAGCGGCCGTAGGATCGCGGAGTCATTTGGGTTGGAAAAATCCTCCAAGAGAAGTCCAACCTTTGAGCAAATACCACAAATGCCAAACCATATGACAAAGTGGCCCGGTGAGAGCCAATTCCACAGGGTTTTTTTCCCAAAATGCTCAATCTATGGACAGTGTTATAAATGCATGTGTTGGAGTTGGCTTTTGGCACACAGCAAGCTGATTGCTTTATGTATAACATGGGAAGGTTGTATTGCATGTTCTTTTATTAATAGAGTTTGAAAAATGTAATGGATGAATATTCTTAGATTGTAACAAAGTAGGGATGGGATTGTTGTTTTGTTTTGGTTTTTTTTTTTGTAACTCCTCAAAAAGATAGAAGACAGGAGGGGCATCTGGAATTCCTGAAGATAAGGAACAATTGAGCCTTGTTGAAGAAAACTGATTTACCACCTCCATCCAGAGCCTCTGGAGACCCATAAATAAACTGTGTACTTAAGGGGGTCTTGAAACCAAAATGAATATTTGAATCATGCATTAGCTTGTTTAAGTATGTAACACCAAGACTTTCAAATACCAAGAAATCTGGAATAGGGTGTGTTGCTTTATACCCTCAGCTGAGTAGCCACCTTTTTGTCTCCTTAATTGTCTATTTTTATTCTATTTTATTTTATTTTTATTAAACTTCTAAATTAATATGAAAAGGTGAAACGTCGTTTTTCACAGACAGTGCTTTGTGGGATTGGTACCTAGGGAGGGTTTAAGGGAACAAATTTGGAAGTCAGTGGTTTTCCCAAACATTTGAAACTTCTTTCTGGCAAAAAATTATTTTAACCTGACACTTGCCACAAGCTGTTCAACAGCTTCCAGGGAACATCCCTCTCATGTTTATTTCCCAGTGAGGGAAATACTTTCCATGGACTCCGTTTCTCTTCCCAAACTCTCAGATTGGTGGATCCAGCTTTATAACTAAAATCAAATTCCCAGTTGTCCATCAATTAATTTCTGTGTGGTAGGAACAATTTGTGTGTGCATTTCGGGGGCTGGCTCCTCATTCCCTTGAATATCCCGTTAGCAGGGCTCTGTCCTGCTCTTTGAGCCACTTTTCCTGTGCAGTTTTTGTTTCTCAAACCCAAGTTAAACCCTTTTTACCAAACCTGGGCCTTTTCTATGTTTTTACATGAAAGAACTGGGAGCTGTTTGTCAACCAGGATCTTACCTTCGGACAGAGAGTTGAAAATCACATCAATTAACACATTCTTGGCCTGGAGAGAGCAAATGGGACCAGGGATTGAATCATGGAATTATAGAATGATTTGGGTAGGAAGAGACTTTAAGGATCAGCCAGTCCCATGGGCAGGAACACCTTCCACTGTCCCAGGGGCTCCAAGCCCCGTCCAGCCTGGCCTTGGGCACTGCCAGGGATCCAGGGGCAGCCACAGCTGCTCTGGGAATTCCAATCCAGTCCCTCCCCACCATCACAGGGAGGAATTCCTTCCCAAAATCGCATCCATCCCTGCCCTCTGTCCATGTGAAGCCATTCCCCCTGTCCTGGCACTCCATCCCTGTCTCTCTCCATCTTTCCTGTGACTCCTTCAGGAAGGCCACAATTGGATCACCCCAAATTTTCTCACCTCCAGGCTGATTTACGGTGCCCCAGCGGGAGATGCAGTGCAGAGCTTCTGCTCCCCACATCCCAACCCTGCACCTTCCTGGAGGTTTCCTTTGCAAGCAGCCTCTGAAAGTGTAATTTTCATATAAAACACTCAAAATTCTGGCTGGGCCAGCTGGTGCCATGTCAACAGCCAAGCCCATGTGTGGAAATAAAAACCCCTTAACACGACTACAGAGATAACCCCGAGCAGGAGAGAAGAGATAAGAAATATTCCTTTATTAGCTGAAGTCACAGGCAGAGTGAAACGTCCTTAATGGACAGACACAGCAGGATAAGATTGGGCGAGGATGAGCTACAGTCTGAGTAATTTTATTAGGTGTGATTGACTTTCTTTGAGGGTTTCTTTCATGGCTTCTCTTCAGGAGCCCCTGTTTTAATTGTCAGATGAGCTGAGCAGCAGTGGCCAGGTGCTGGTGCAAGGTCACCGTGGGCTGTGCTGGAAGACAAAGGAGGAAAAGGCACAAAATGGAGCCAGGTTTTGTCATTGTTGAGACAGACACGAGTGACACAGTGAAAGTTTTTCAGAAGGCTCCTTTTATTATGGCCCCATGCTGTCTTTTAACGAGGTTTTTGCAGACCTCATGTGCAGCTTTAATTGGTTCATGGCTTTCTTGCCAATTACTCTGTTGGTTAGTCAAAGGTATTCTCCTTGTCCATCAAATCTCTCTATTCTTGGATTGCTTACATATTTTCTTTACTGGTTCTCACGGGGCAAATCCATTGTTATGGCAGGTGACTTTGTTTTTCACCCTCAGAATAGATTGTTGTGTTAAAAAAAATACGATATATATATTGTAGAAATTATATATTAAAATATATTAATTATAAATTACATAAATATAGCTATACTATTTATATTATAAATACTGTATAATAAACACAAATATTATGATCTATTATAAATATTTATGTATAAATATGCATATTAAAAATTAAAAATATGTTAACTAGATTGTTGTGTTCTCCAAACAGCTTCTATAGGAACTTGCAAATTGCTTGTTAGCTGCACTTAGAAGAAATGACAGGCCAGCTTTGGCCCCATCCACGGTTTTAATCTTGGGCTGTGTCTGACATTGAGGACAAAACCTCCAGGAGGAGCAGAGAAAAGAGGGTGAAGGACCTTAAATCCCATCCAATCCCACCCTTCCACTGTCCCAGGTTGCTCCAAGCCCTGTCCAACCTGGCCTTGGACACTGCCAGGGATCCAGGGGCAGCCACAGCTGCTCTGGGAATGTGTGCCAGGGCCTGCCCACCTCCCAGTAAATTCAAATCAATATAGGGACGTGAATTTTTTACTCTTAGGCTGTTCTGTGGATGTTCCATCAGGTTTATAGAAGAACGTGGCTTCTGTGCTCTTGGGGTTGGGTGTCCTGAGAAAATGATGGAGGTGGGGTGGAGGTGGAGTTTTCTGTTCAAACGTGATGATTTTGGGAGCCCAAGGCGAAGAGATTTCTCTGGGTGTAGAAGGCATTGAAGGCATCCTCAGGGATGAGCTGCTGCACTCCCCTAAGAGGAAAGGAGAGGATAAGAAAGAAGAAAAAAAAAATACCTATTCCCGAATTTATCTAAATTACATCCATTTCCCTAAAGGAGCATATTTTTTAACCAGCCCTGGAAGACTAAGCTGAGATCATTTTCCCACATTTTTTCAGCCTTTTCTGGCTTGTGATCCGTATTCTGGGAACATCAGAGCCACGCAGCCGAGATCACAAGCTGGAATGTTTGGGATATCAGGGCAGGAATGATAATGCAATGCCTTTTTACTCTTGATTTTCATCTTGGATCCACATCTCTGTGTCAGATTAAAGAGGGGCTCCTGTGCTCTGAGAGCTGTGCTGGGACGTTGCTGTCCTTCCCAAGGTTACAGACCAGCGCTTTGGGAGACAAAGAGAAGCGAAATTGTTTAACAAGAGGAAAGAAGTTTCACTTTCCTTGCGCTTGTTTTCCACGTAGTCCTGTCACTGGTTCATCAGGACCAAAATATATTCCAAACACACGCTGGAACAAACAGCACACAGGGCTCAGCTCTGACGGGTGCTCAATACGGAGCTGTCGGAGGCTGGACGAGTTTACACTTTATTTATTTATATTTTGGCTATTCAAATGCAAAGACCAAGAGTCAGGGACGTCATGGGGACTTGTGACATTCAGTGGCAGACTTAATGAATTGAATGAAAAAAAAACCAAAAACAAAACCAAAAACAAACCCACTCCAAACTGTGCTGCTTTCATTCATGCAGTGACTCCTGCAGTCGTTCCTCACCTCTGGCAGATTTAATATTCTGGGCAGATAAACTGTAATAAATATTCTGATAGTTAATAATCATTTTGGGGCAAAAGGCATGTTCGGCTCATATTGAATCTTATCAAATGGTTCTTGTTGACTCAGGCAGCACTGAGACCTCAGTAACTGCTCAGACTAATCCAATCTGATTATTAATTCTTTGGAGAATGACGATTTAATTTTTTTTTTTTTTTTTTATCAGCCCTGATTGAGGAAAAGCTCCTTCTGCAGTGAGGAGAAAGGTGCTGGGAGGCTCTGGAAAAATTGTGTTCTGTGGCACAGGGCAAGGGGTGGAACTGGCTGGGTTTTAAGGTCCCTTCCATCTCAAACCAGCCTGGGATGCAGAGCTGCCTTTGCCCTGGGGTGTTTTAATTCAGAGTTTTCATCGTGCTGGGACAGAGCTCTGTGATCTCGCTGCTGTTGTGGCTGAATCGTTTTGGGAGAACAACAACTTTTCAGGCAGCTGTTGCAGTCCAGTGGGGTTTGGGGGATCCATGGTGGGAAATGAGGGTGGCTCCAGAACACGGCCCTGGGGGCACAAGGTGGAGAAATCCATTAAGGAGAGAACTCTGGGCCGTGCTGGGTAAAGAGGGAATGAGGAAAGCAGTGAAACGCTGTCTGTGCTGGGTTTGTGCAGCTAAAGGGAATCCCCTGGAGCCATTCCTGTATTTCAAAAAGGTGTGAAAACCACTTTTCCTGCTGTTAACACGGGTGTAGTGATTCCTGTGAGCAGTTCCTGTCTGTGCAAACAGCACATTCCACACAGGAGAGCATTCTTGCTTACATGACATTTTCAACTCACTTTATGTAATTACTCTGAGCTCAACACTATAAGAAATAAAAAATAATTTACTAAACAAGCCTGGTATTCCACGTGTTAATGGAACATTTTCATGGAAGCCCTTGGTGAGGAATGAGGGGCTGTATTAAAGGCAGTTTAAATAAAATGTGAGCTCAAAGGAGGGTGTGGAAATTCTGGAAAAATTACCTGTGGGATGTGACCAGCCAACACATTTCAGAGTAGCTGTGCCAGGAGTTTCATGCCCCAGACAGTGCTGGAGATATAAAACCCCATCAAGGAAGAAAAAAGGTGATGAATTTTAAAAAGTCTGGGTACTAAGTCTCGTATTATTATCAACTTAATTGTATAACTAAAAGGAAGGAGCAAATTCGGGTCAAAACTTACAGGCATCGTTTAAGCTGATAGGTATATAAAATCTTTAAAGAGCTCTGGGATCAGGAGAACAAGGATGATAAAAGGAATTTCTGGGTTATTTCTCAGCTTTGAAAGCTTCCTGAGGTCAGCAAGAGTTTTGTCCAAGCTTTCAGCTGCAAAGGAAGGGGCTCCAAACTGTGGTGCCTCAATGCACCTGAACAAGGATCACTTGAGTTTTGCTGTTTGTTCCCAGGCCTTTGGATGGTGTTGGGAACAGACAAGACCAAACTTTGGGACTCCAAGGCTCTGGAGTGACTTCAGTCCTCGGTTGCAAACACCTCCCTCAACAGATAGAGATTTCCAGAGAAAAAAAGGAAAAAAAAAAAAAGAGACTTCCAGAGATTTTAGAAAATCAATTCTCATTAGTTGAAGACCTGTCCATGAGAAGTTTGGTCTTTGTCACTGTGCAGCCCCAAGATGCTCCTGTTAATGGCACTGGAGATTTTTGGCAACCTGAGGCTTCCTGAGCCCATGAGGGCAGTTTACAGCATTGCTACCAGCAGAGTAAGAACAGAATTATTTTATTATTTCCACCCAAGATAGAGTGGGTGAAACCCATCCCATTTTTTTCCGGGATGGCGGCACCAAGGCCAAAAGCAGAGGATCCAGGGTTTTCTAACCAGGCCACAACACCAACTCTCCATGAGGCCCTTCCGCCGCTTTTTCCCCCCCTAAAAAAAATTGCACAGCAAACTCCAAATTCTGCCTTAAAGCCAGTGATGTGTAAAACAAGCTGTGGAGGTTTCTCATTCTGCTGCTGCTTGTTGACCTTAGCTCCTTTTTCCTTATCTTTAATAGAAGAGTGATTTCGTATTCCCGGGGTTGTTTCCTCCGCTGTTGACTCCGGGCCGCGAGGAGGCCGAGGCGAACAAAACAAGCTGTGCACCGGGGAGTATTTTAAATATTTCCCTCTCTTTCAGGTGGCATTTTGAGTTGCCAGGTTGGATAATGGCAGCCTGTGACACGTGTCAGCCCCGGGTGACAGGCAGCATTGAGGGATAGATTTGGGATGGAGAGGAAATAAATGCGGGAATCGATGGCTTCTTGCCGGCTGCGGTGAACTGTGCAGGTCCCTGCGCCTCGACAATTTCATGTTTTATGCAAAAGCGCCAACTCTCCCGGAATGTGTTAAGGAGTCCGTGCTCAAAAGCATTTACAGAAAGAGGGGAAGGAGATGTGGAGAGAGCAGAGCGGGTGAGCAAAGCCCGGGTGGCTGCTTTGAGTAGCTGCTCACAACTTTGCCAGCTGTTCGCTTCCTAAAGGCAGCGGCTCAAAATTATTTCGGCGCTAAAAACATCATTTCGTGGAGTTTGGGAGTGATTACATTATCCCTCTTTAAGGGCATTTAAAGGTTGTGATATTGTTCCATTAGCAGTCAGTAAAAAGGTGTTTTTTTTTTTTTTTTTCTTAATTTTTTTCTTAGTGACATGAAGAAAATGTGGTAAAAATGGCCTTTCGTAGTTGGTCTCATCCTGCAGTGTAATTGATGGATTTATGTGATTGCCTCTCTTGCAGACCACTCTGGTCCTACTGAGAGTTCGGACCCTGCTTCTCTCCCTGGCTTCCAAAAGCCATTTTTGTCAGCCTGCCTTTCAGTTCTTGCCATGAAGATCTGTGTAGTCATTGTTTGTAATGTTTGGGTTTTTTGAGGTCCTTTCCCAGGGACGGAAAACTGGTACACAAGGTCATATTTTCTAAACTATCTTGTTTTTCACATTCCTCTCTGAAGGAAGGACTTTGCTTGTTTGCCTTTGATAAGACCAATAAGTCAAGGGATCCCACCTCTTAGGTGGGCACATTGTAAAAAGATATAAAACAAGTTTGGACAATAAACCAGCCCCTTCTTAAGAGCATCAGCCTTCTGAACAAGACTCGGTCTCCTCATTTGTGTCCAACAACAACAGATCTGAAATGTGATATTCTTTTCAAGGTCTCTAACAATGAAAAGAGAGCCCCAGTTTTACAGTTGCAAATACCTGAGTGCAAACTTGCTGAATTGTTGCATTACTTTGAAATGTTTGATATCTGAAAATCAGGGAGTTAAATGCCTGTAATGTACTTGTGGATTTATTGAGCATTAGAGGCTGAATTAATTTTTATTTTATTTTTTTTAAGTGAGGCTGGGCCAGGGTTAGCTTGATTACCTGAATCATCTGTCTTTGTCTACAAACATACAACTTTAAAAAAAATTATGAATAATCCCTCAAGTCATGAGCTAGAAGGGTGAGATGATTAAAATTCATGTGGAGTCCACCCTTCTTGCCCTTTTGTGTTTTGGTCCTCTGAGTTCTTCTCTATTACTGCCAAAGATAAGAATAAAACTTTCTTAGGTCAAAGTGAAATTAATTTTGAAATTTCTTCAGTTGGATAAATTAAAACCCCATGAATCTGCAGGAGCTGCTGACACCGTGTAAAGAAAAATACCTGCATGATACAAAGGAGTTCTGAGAACTGGCACTGAATCTCGGATTTAAAAAAAGGCCTTTTATTGATTAAATCTGCAGTTTATATAAAGAAAAATAATTATCTCAGCTCTGACTTGGTACTCAATGTGAAGATGCCAAAATATCTGCCCACTAAAGTAAATTATTTTCTATATTTTTACCAGTGCATTTCAGGGTATGAAACTGCAAAGGAATTTTAGTGGTTTTTTTTTTTTTTTCCTTGAGATATTCGTATTCAGGTAACCATCCATTAACGTGGATTTAATTCTAACATATGCAAAACAAGAGTGCAAAGAGTTTGGGTTTTATGCATGAACATTTTTGTTCTGAAAGTTTTTAGGCGTTTGCTCAGGAATTAGCCCTGCCTGGCATGAAAATGAGTCTCATTCCTGTTTAGAAAAGGAGAAAAATCTGTCTGTGCTTCAAGGATTTCATAAGGAAAACAGAAGGAGAAGGTCAGAACCTGATGTTGCAGTGGGTTTGTTTTTTTTGTTTTTGCTACTCATATTTCACAGATTTCTAAATAATCACCAGCATCAGCACCTCACCAATAATTAACTTCTCCAGGTAAAGGTGAATTAAGCAGCTGAAAGATTTGTTTCAAAACCTGCCAGTGGCAGAAATGCCTTTTTTCTTTTCTTCCTTTTTTTTTTCTCCTAGTGGAATCATATTTTATTTAGATTTGGGATTTTTTTTACTTTTAAATGAAGCAATAAACCTTTAAATGTTTTCTCCTACATCCCTGTTTCTCCTGCGCTGCTGCTCTGAGTGATGGAGCCAAGCCCGAGCCTCACACTTTGAATAATGCATTAATTTCTCTGCAAGATGTGCAAGGTTGGAGACTCATTTTTGTCAGGATTCTGCTTCTGGTTACTTTGAACAGAAACTTTTTTGTTCCAGCTGAATGTCGGGGGTGGGGTGGAAATTCTTGGACGTTCTTGTGCAATGCCCAATTTATCCAGTGGAAAGGGTGCTCCACTGGAGCTTCCCACCTGGAATTTATATGGCTTGGGCTTGTTATTGTTGGGATTTCTCATTTTTCTGCAATTGTTGTTCATCCCTCAGACTGGCAAAACGCTCTGTGAGTGGTGAAATTGAGGGAAGTGACAACAAAGCCTCTCCTTTGCTGTTTGTTCCTTTTAAATTCAATGAAAATGTCGCTTAAAAGGGGCTAAATGGCAAAAGCAAAGGGCCAGCACTTCAAAATGGATTTTAAAAGGATTTCTCCAGCTTGTATATGAAGTTTTTCTGCAGTTTATAAGCTGAAGTGGCCCCATCTCCCTGAGATGAGATATTGGCCATGCTTCATGGAAAGGAAAATTGAAGTCCCCAAAGGTCTTGGGACGCTCAGGTCCCTTGGAAAGGCTCTCACAGAAGTGTCTCGGACAGAGAATAAATTCCAGCTGAAATCTTTATTAGAAAAGTGAGGTTTTGGGCAAGGGTTAAATATTTTGTCTCTTGGGTCAAACATGCATTTGAGAAATCCTCCAACCCTGAAAGGGAGAAGCGCAGGGCAAATTAACAAAGGCCACTGCTGGCTCTAATTTGAGCACTGTCACTGCTTTGACAGATTCATTTTCTTTCCCCCACTGTGATTGAGAAGTGTCCCTGCCTGGGGCTGGGGGAGCTGCAGGAAGGGCAGTGCTGAAGGTCAGCTGGCTCTGAGGAATTTTATTTCCCTGCCACTTCTGCCTGCTTAGGGTCAAGGCTCTTCTCCTTGCTCCTGGAAAATGTAGGAAGCAATTAAGATTGATTCATGCCATGAGCTATTTGACTTATTTTGGGGTTGATTGTCTGGGCTCTTTCTAGCAGGAGGAAAAAAAAAAACCCAAATATTCTCCTGCCCAACCTCATCACTTGGTCTGGAAAAACTTCCAACACGCTGGGCAAGTCTTTAGAAGAGTTGATTTTTTTTTTAATTTTTTTTTTTCTTTTTTTGTCTCGCAATCTTCAACTAAAAAACACTTATTAGAGGTATGCAATGCCATTACTGAATAAATAATTTGCCGCTCAGCCAGTGGATATGGGAGAAAGCTGTGAAAATATTCCTGAAAGCTGGCAAAGTATTTGCCCATCACCTGTATTTGAGGCTGTGGAAATCCATCCATTATTTCCTGACACAGCAAAACCCCGGGGAAACGCAGCCGTGCCCTGGCTGGCACAACAGCCACTCCTTTGCACGTATAAATATGTGCAAAATAAGTGATGAAAAGCAAAAACTTTGGGAAAATCCACCAACGCTGTGTTCCTCCTCCTCTGCCCAGCGTGGGGTGTGATTTTGTGCTGACACCTTGATATTCCAGAGGGATTTTTGGAGTCAGTGGTTCTGCCTGGAGCTGGCTGATGTGGCCACTGGCATGGAATTCCAAAGAGGGGAGTGCTGAGAGGTGGCCAGGGATTTTCTCATGGTGGGGTCACTGAGGAAATCCAAATCTTTTTTTTCCTTGTTTCAGAGAGAAATGAGGCTTTTCTTTTCAGGAGTATCTGACTTGGACTTGGGGAGAGCTGGGCACATCACATCTGATTTTTTTTTGTCTTCTTGTCCCTCTCTTGTCCCTTTCTTGTCCGTCTCTTGTCCCTTTCTTCCCCTTTCTTGTCCCTTTCTTCCCCTTTGCCCCCTTCCTATTTATTACTGCTCTTTTCAAAAAATATCACCCAATTCCTTCCACCCAATCCTTCATTTTCCCTTCCCCATTTTTTCCTGCCTCACTTCGGCTCCTGCCTAAAACACCCAAGCGGCAGCAGGTGCTTTTTTTTCCCTACCAGCCTGGCATTTTAAACAGCAGGAGCTGTTTTCTCTGACCTGAGACTCCCTGAGCCCAGCTTTTGAGGCAGCCAGGAGCAGGAGGCTCTGGAATTCTCGGCGAGCTGGGATTGCAAATCTGCCTTCAGCGGCTGCAACCCCCGGCTGCGAAATTCCCGATTATCTTGGATGCGGTAAAAGCTTTGGTTGGGGTGAATCCAGCAGCTCCAGCAGCGAGAACACGGGGTCAGCTTGGAAAGTTAAGTTCTCCTTCTCCTTCAAAACAACTCCGATTGGCGAGTCCGGAGGGGAGGAATGATGCTGGAGGTTGTGCAGGGCATTCCCTTGATGTCAGTGCTTGGAGCTATCCCGCTTTTCCAGACTCTTCCCAGCTCCCTGCCAGTCATGGGCTGACCATGAGAGCTCCGCGAGCCTCCGCGGTGGGATTTGGAGGGATGAGGAGTGTTTGGAGCACAGTGGGATGCTCGCTGCCCAAAGCAAGGTGGGGAGGCTGCGCCTTTGAAGTGCAGAGAGGGTGAAATCATCCCTGTGTCGGGGACTCCGCGGAGCCCCGTGTACCGTGGAAATTCCTGTTAAACCGTCAAAGCCAGGCTTAAGTCGAGCTCAAGTGAACGGAGCCTCGCGCCTGTGGGTAAACTTCGCCCCGGCTGCTTATTTTTTGGGAAGGAGGCTGTTTCAACTGGAAAACACGATGTTTGGTCGGGATATAAACAGGGATCATTTACTCAGGTGTACAAGTCCGGGATTTTATGGACCTGCAGAGGGTTGGAGCCGTTTTCTCTAATAATTTATTGAAAACTTTTATAATCAAAGTTGGCTTGATTGTGCCTGGCAGTGGGGAGGGCACATCCAGCCAGGCTTCCTGAGCCCACTTTTTCTGAAAACTTGGCAAATACAAAAATAATTAACAAGCAGGAGAGGGGAGGAAAGGAGAAAGGCCAAAAGGTGACTTTACCTCTGGTTGAGGCAGCCTCAGCCACTCTGGAAGCTCTTGAGGTCTTCTGTCCCTTTGGGGTCTCCTGTGACCTCCCAGCTTCAGCTTTCCAAAGCTTCTTCCCCAGTTGTTTTTCAGCAACTCATCTCTTCCCATCAATCTTTCTCCTAAGATTAATATCCCAGCCTTTCTGTTAAGAATTTGAGGGGATTATTAATCATAACACCAAGTCTCTTCACCAATTAATGGGTTTATTAGCTGTTATTAATCAAGTGTTGTTTACTGCACTCTAAGTGCCATTTTATATTTTTACCTGTTCTTCACACCCAGCTTGTTGTACCCCCCAATTGTTTTTATATTTCATGAAAGACCCAAAAGAGATTCACAAACAAAATAACCTCTGGATTTTTTTTTTTTTTTTAACACAAGTGCTATTTCTTTAGATGGAAAATTCTTACAGGTGTTAATGGGGATTTAATGAAAATGCAGCATTTTGAGAGAGAGTGAATAATTTTCCCTTTGCTCACAGTTTCCATGGAACTGCAGAGCAAACATGGCAAAATGAGGAGATTTGAAGCACAACCCAAGGTGCTTTACAGCCTCACCCCATCTCAAGGCACAGCATCTTTCCCTGGTCCCTTGGGAACGGCACCACCAACATCCCACCTTCCCCACTCTGCATCCCACTGGGGAAAAAAACAGATCCCAGAGAAGGACCAAGGAGCTGAGAAAGCAGCACCTGCTCTGAACTCAGAACTCCTCGGCTCATTGCATTCCTAAGAATATTCTTAAAGCACCTTCTGCTTTTCCTCACCCATGAAATTACTTCTGCATAACCAGCTCTGACTGCCCTGTCCAGTATCCATCTCTTCTCCAATGGCTCCAGTGCATCCTCGGAATGCCAACGACCTTTTATTGCTGCTGTGTCAGCCCACAGCAGAAAAATGCATCCTCTATCTGCACAGGGAAGATCTTTTTTCTGGGGACGTGGAGAGCCACCTGTGCATATTAAACAGCTCAATATTGGTTATTAAATCGCAGGGGGAAATGAGATTTGGTCGAAAGGAGGCTTTGCCTTCTCCTTCTCCCAGTTTGGCAGGTGAGATGTGGCCCTGGACACCTCAAGGAGACAGTGCTGAGCGTGTCACAAAGTTCTGAAGCTTTTGCATTTGCTGTGATCACTGATAAATTAATTAAGCTCCTTTTAAACGCGATGGGAACGGCCTATTTATAGCTGAGAGCGTATTTACCAGCCTCAGAGGGAAACTGCAATTACATTTTCAGTTTAAAGATGTCATTGTCTGTGCTGACCTTTCCTGGCTTTCTCCTGCCCTTCAAAGCAGAGCGAATTCCTGGGAAGCACCAAGCTGGAAACTCGAGGAGTTTCTTGTCAGGTTGGAGGGCAGAGGCTCTGCCAGCACTGAGACAGCCCTCCCAGAGAGCTCTGAGAATGCTGCTTTTCCTTCCAAACCCATCCCTGCAGGACTTGGGAAGCATCCCACGATTCAGGCTGGGATGGAGAAGCTGGAGGAGCCTCCCAGGGCCAGGCAGGATGGGGAGAAGGTGCAGGGCTCACCCAGCCCTGGCACTCTGCCCCAAAATCCTGTGGGAACATTCTTCATCTCCATGTGCCATGGGGTGAGGCGGGAATTTGTGGAATTTCTGGCTGTGAAAACCTCTCCTGCTGGAGAGGGAAGAGCCACACTGCAAGCAACAGATTCCAGAGGCAACCACAGAATCCTGGAGTTGGATGAGACCTTGAAGATCTCATTCCAGGGACACCTCCCACCGTCCCAGGCTGCTCCAAGCCCCAATGTCCAACCTGGCCTTGGGCACTTCCAGGGATCCAGGGGCAGCCACAGCTGCTCTGGGCACCCTGTGCCTCTGGATGAGCCATAACATCTTTAATTCCTTATTGAAGGGATATTTTTCTTATCCCACGTGCTCCAATTCCATTTTACTCATCCCCCACTGTCCTGTGCAACCCCCAGAGCTGATACACATTTATTTTTAAAGCTGGATATTGTTTTCTTTCTTACAAGGAGAAGGAATTACAGGTGATGCCCTTTTTAATGAAAGATCCTTCATATTTTATTTTTTTTCCCCACAAAAACACCTTTGATTTTTTTTTTTTAAACTAAGATTCCCCCAACTTTTCGCTGCCCGTTCATATTTCAGAAGACGAGCGATGCAGATTTTTTTAAGTCTGGAACAACAAACACCGTTCCAAAGCAGCTTAAAAATCCTCTTGAGGAAAAGCATCCCCCAGTTCCAGATGGCTCCTTCATTTATTGTCATTACAGTGGCGTTTGCTACAGGAGAATGAGTTTCCTCTGGGGGAACAAAACCCCACACTGCGACACCAGGACAGATACTTGGAGCTCCGTGTCCAGGACATTCATCCACTGGACAGAAGCTCCATGTGATGCCTTCAGTTGGAGCTTTGATGAGTTTCATGTTCTGTGCAGCCCAGGGGTGCAGCTCTCAGCCTCACATTCAGGGTCACTCAGCTCTGCACAGAGCAGGGACACAAAACAAATCCTGTTCCTGCTGCACACCAAGGACAACTTTCAGCCCAACAGCACAAACAAGGGTGGCTGGAGGGAGGAACAAGAAGGATGGAACCTCANAAGGTGTACCCTAAAGGCCTTTCAATAAATATCTACTTTATTCTCCAGCTCTGCCCAGTCTCTGTTCCAGCTCAGCCCTCCCAAGGCATCGTGTGGAGCCTGAGGACAAGGAATGTTTGACGTGCCTGCCCAGACCTTGTGCTTCCCCAACAGCCCATGGTGACAGGTGGGAAGGGATGTGTGGGATTTTACCAGCCTGGAACATCAGCAGGCAGGTGATGTCTGCTCCAAACCAAGAGCCAAACCGCATCCAGCCTCTCCTTGCCGTGGAAATAAAAACAGAAGCGACCCGCAAGGAGGGATCGGCGACATTTAAATGGCAATCAACAATATTTAAATTTTCAGCCGTGCCTTAATGAGGCTTGCTTGAGGGGAGGGAGAAGGAGCAGCGCCTGGCCTGACAAGGTGCTGCCACCTCTGAGCTGGTGCCACTTCGGATGTCGAATTTCAAAGCAGAGGAAGGAAAATTGGCCGCGATGAAAGGTGAAAGGCAGCGACTGTGGTGCAGTTCTCTGCTTCCTCCTTTCCCTCCCGTGCCTGGCTGTGCTGTGCTCTGCTGCATTCCCACCACTCCCCAGACAGAAATGGGATTTCGTGGAGTTGTTGCTCCAAATAAAGCTGCTTTTGCCCTTTCTGAACTTTCTAAACTCTGAACTTCAAGGGGAAAACGCACGGCTTGGTGGATGTTCTGATAATGAATTTAAGTTTCTTTTCTTTTTTTTTTAAGAGTAAGATTTCATTTTCCCAAGTCTGTTTATTTCGATATTTTGTCACCTTTTGGAGGTTCTTGCTTCTCCAAGGTTATTTATCCACCTGACTTCTCCAGGCTTTGCCACATCTTTTACAGGCTTTAATTGAACGTAGCACTTTAATGTCACCTGTGATAATCCATTTAATGACCCTGCAAGGAACAGCTCAAAGGGGGAAGATTTCCTTCCAACGTTCAAATCTTATTTTTGAGGTATTTTAGGTTCTGAAATGACATCAGAGAATCCACTCCTCTCTCAGCTGATGGGTTGGGTGGAAATCTTCACCTCTTTATTTCACTGCATCTTCCAAGTGTGACACAAACCCCCTGCAGCTGTGTCATCACGTGGAGCTGATAAACTTTTCCTCCACCAGAATTTTCTATTTCTGCTCATGGAAGATGCTGCTGAGTGTGTTCTAAGCCCCTCAACTTTCCAAATTCTGCTGTTTGGGACGTAGGTGGACCATGAGCACTTCTCTCTCCATGTGCTCTTGATTTTCTTGAGCAATCCTGATCTGGTTTCTCTCCTGTGCAGTCATGAACACAAAATGTTCTGATGGAGTTTGACACCAAGAAAAGACTTTTTAAAGTCTCCTAGAAAGGCTTGATAGTTACAGAAGGGTGACTATTAAAAATTCATTTGCAGCCTGGCAAAAAAGGGTTTTAGTAGAGGAAGTAGAAAAAAAATAGCAAAGGAAATTCCACCAGAGTGGAGAAATAAGAAATCTGCTTGATTATTTCAAATGTTGTGTCCTGTGTGCATCCATTATCCACCAACACAACATTCAGTCTGCCTTCACCCTTTTTTACATACTCCCAGCATCCAGATGCTTCTTTGGAAGTTATGATTTGGCCACTTTTAATGAGAAAAATATTAACTACTGAATTTATGTCAACAGAAATGTGCTGTGATAATATTTGAATTAACACTGAATTGAAAATCTCAGTGGGTTTTACTTTAGTGAAGCCTTTTGGATTAGGAATTGTTATTTATTCCTTAAAGTGTTTTTCATTATTTTTTCTTTTAATTTTGTCCACTAGGTAATTAATACTTACCAGAAGTATTTGATTTCATTAAACAGAACAATAAAAGGAGCTGTTCCTTATGAAGGCATTGTGATGAGCCTTGTGGTAAGTTGGAGGTTTTGTTTCTTCAAGAGCCTTTCTTGAGGGGAAAAAGTTCCTGTCAACTTGCAATAATCTAAATACTAGCCAGGCAGCAGCCAGATCGCTCTACATTTCTCCCAGTGCTAATGAGCAAAATCAGATTTTTGTCTAAATAAACACAAAATCAGAGCTGTGTGTAAGCAGGTTCTGAGTGCTGAGACACCTTTCCAGCTGAAACAGCTCTCCAATTGTGCATCCTTTTTTTGTGCTGCTTGAAGAGATTTTGCAAAACCAAATTTATGAACATATGGCCAGGGTTTGAAGTGCTTTTGAAGCACAATTTTGTAGCTAATGCCACTTTTCCAGTGACAATGGGGACAGTTATTCTGATGGTTGCATCTCTACTGAAAGTTGGAAATTTGGGAGAGAGGGTGTTGCCAATGAGCATCTCTGCCTGCTCCAAATGGAAATGTTGGAGCTGTTTCCAGGGATTCAGGGAAAAAGAAATCCAGGGACAAAGTGAAAATTCAGCAGCAAAAGAAATGATTCTTCTCAGAGGCTCAGTTGGGTTTCCCCTGCTCTTAAATTGTGGCTAAAGGTAAAATTTACTCTTCTGTCAATACAAGTTGAATTTCTGAACCCACATTCTGTGATCATGCACCACAATGTATCAGATAAATCCTTTTTGTTTAGGTTAGAGGAAACCCAGGTTTTGCAGACTTTGGCATTGTGTGTTTTCAGAATGGGGGGTGGATTTTCAATCACATCTGGCAATATCCTTTGTGTTGCTTCTTCCAGGGATTCCTCTGAGGGACCAGAAAACGGGAATGTGCCTTCAGGGTAGAAGGAGAGTGGGAAGACTCATCTTTAATCCATAAAGAGTGGTCAGTTCCCCCCAGATGTGGGCTGAAATTCCAGATGTGTCCTTAGAATCCAGGAGTTAGTACTGGGATGCCCGATAGCCACACCTCCAGCAAGGAATAATCCAGCAAAATGTCTGAGGGATCGTGGACTGGTTTGGGTTGGAAGGGACCCTAAAGCTCATCCAGATCTGTCACAGCATTCCATTAATTGAAGTCAAACATCCTCCAGCAAGGAATAATCCAGTGAAATGTTTGAGGAATCATGGAATCATGGAATAGTTTGAGTTGGAAGGGACCCTAAAACTCATCCAGTTCCACCTCCACCACCCCAGGCTGCTCCAAGTCCCTTCCAGCCTGGCCTTGGACACTTCCAGGGATCCAGGGACAGGCACAGCTTCTCTGGACAATGATGGGGAGAGACTGATAAACAGAATTTTTAGAGGGATTTGATCAGGGAAAGATCCCAAAGGAAGTATTGCTTTTATTTTGGTTGACTTAAAAATACTTTGGTGTGAGACCTAACCTCCTCCTTGAAGAAAGGAGCTGGTTGGGTTCTCCTTTGTGGCGGTTGAATGTTAAATTCCACCTTTCTTTCACTGACATGATGCTAAAAGGATAAACAGAGAGATTTCATTGAATGTACGTGAGCAAACAGAATTTTTCAAAACAATTTCTGAATGAGGCCTGACATCCAAAGTGGCTCCTGTAAAATATTTCATATTATTTTGGTGTTCTGACCGAAATTCTTGCGAAGCAACGTTTTTGTGGCTGCTCTTTCTGAACAGTAACTAATTACGCTGAAAGGATTACTGCTGTCATTTTTAAGAGCAGCAAAATGATAAAGTACAAAAATGGGGCGAGAGTTCGTGATTTGCAGTCTCAGAAGAGCAAATGGAATTAACTGGAAATAACTCCTTACATTGCTGCAGTCAGAGATGGGCAGGGTGTGCTATTTCCACTGAAGCTGCAGACTTCATTTGGTTTGTTGCTTGATTTGCTCTCGCTCTGATTAAATTTGAATGTGACCGTGCCTCTTACAGGAGTAAATATTGCTCAGCAGAAGACCCACAGATGGTGGTCCCTTGTTAAAGGCTGGAAGGTGTCGCTCTGTGGGTCTCAGGAAGGTTTCTAAGGGAAATAAAAGGGGATTTTTAAGGGATTCAAGGTGTTTTTCCTGCTCAGTTTGAATTACAGGGTCCTTTGCCAGCTCTTTGCAGGTGGGAGCCTCGTCTGTGTGGTTTGAATGCTCTGCAGGGCCAAGTTCTTTGTGGGCCTGGGCCATTCCCAGTCTTTGCTGTTGTGTTCCTCACTCTTTCCTGAGGAAAATCAGTGTAGGTGGTGCTTTTGGACTTGGTGCCTGCCCTGGTTTGGTTCTGATGATGATTTTTGGTGGGGCAGGAATTAGAGATTCCTTCCATGACAGCGACCAGATGGATTTGGGATTGGGGCTTCTCTTCATTAGACACCCTTGACTTGTGGCCCTCAACCTTCTCAAGGGGTGGATCTTTGCTGTGGCCAGGAAAGAGGGATTTTGTCTTCCAAAAACCTCCACAATTAAAGTTAGGGGACTTCTCCAGCTGTACTGGACTTGTGCATCTGATGGATTTGGGGGTCTGCTGCCTGTAGATGGATTTGAGGGTCTGCTGGCTGCGGATGGATTTGGGGGTCTGATGCCTGCAGATGGATTTGGATGCAGCCTCAGAAATGAAATTGAGAGTTATTCCAGCAGCTCCAGCAGGTGTGGCAATGTGCAACCTGGTTACCTGGAGGCTTTTGATTTTAATTCACACCTTCCTGAACGAAACTGAGCTCAAAGAAGTGAGCAGATCCCATCAGCTTTTGAAGAAAGACCTTGAGAGCTTGTGAGGAGAATTAGGAGAAGATGAAAGAGGCAGTGTGGGGGGTGTTGAGATGGAGATGAACTGGAGGGCACTTCTCTAATTAGTTTAAGGATTTAATATCTTTTCCTATTTATGAACTTTTGATATAAATCTGTGGCAACATCTGAAGGTCTTCATGGAATTTTCAGCTTCCTCCCCACCCTCTTTATATTTTTTTTTTTAGGTCAAAAGGGCACTTCTGCTCTTGTTGGGACAATGGCTTGGTGTTAGAATAAAAAGGGATAATCATAATAATAAATAACTTGCTTAAAACTTGCTCAGAGAGATCCTTCCCAGCACTTTCTCAGGACCTCAGAGCTTGAATTGCCAACTCTCCTCTGGAATATTGTTCCATGGTCAAATGTACCCCGAAGGACAATGAATTTTTCATTGGGTTCTAAATGTTGGGTTTTTCTCTCTCGTTTAAAACCATGCCTGATCCCCAAACTGTGCATCTTGTTGGACTGATTCATGCATAAAAATGCATTTTTAGCTGCATTTGCTTCACTAAATGCATTTCCTTCCTCTCTTGCCAAAAGCTGATGCAGACCTGTGCTAGATGTTCTTTTTCCAGGCAATAGAAAAGGTGTGATTATGCATAATTGTGATTAAAAACCATTATGTTAATATAATGGGTGTAAAGCCACAGGTTTGATTTGAGGAACCTGAGGGGGAAAAATCCATTTTGGAGAATTGTGGCAGCCCTTGTTTGTGTGCAAGGACCTCATCAAAAACATTGCAGCTCATTACACCCTGGTTTGTCAGACTTGTACACTGGAATTGTTAAACTGTACCCTGGGCTGCACTGGGGTGGTTTTGCCACGTTCATGGAGAAATTGTGTATTTTGGGTTTGTTTTTTTTTCAAATGGATCAGATTGTCCCTGTTAAGATAATGCCCATGGGATGGGACCTTGTCATGGGATGATGGCCTTGCTCTGGATGCTGTGGAGGGAAAGCTGGGACATTTATCAGAAATAAGCATCCAGGTGAAGTGGAGATGTTTATTTCCAAAGCCAGGAGGCTTTTATCCTGTCCAAACTGTCAATAGGATGTTTTTTTCTGTATTTTTCCCCCCCTTTATCTGCATCTACACCAAGTGAGTGATGGGCAGGATTCTGGCATTTTGTTTTAATGGTGCTGCAGGTTTTTGTGTTGCTGAAAAACTGTGCCCTGGGTGGGTCCAAGATTAGAGTCACATTTTAGGAGTGGAAGATGCAACCATTTCTTGAGAAATCTGGGAATCACAGCAAGATTCCTGCTTGTGAGCAGGGGGTACTCAGTTTTCCACACAGGGGGAACAGGTTCCCATGGAGAGAGGGCAGAGTTGGATGGGATATTGGGATGAAATTCCTCCCTGTAAGGGTGGTGAGGGCTGGGATGGAATCCCCAGAGAAGCTGTGGCTGCCCCTGGATCCCTGGAAGTGTCCAAGAGCAGGTTGGACAGGGCGTGGAGCACCCTGGGATGAAGCTGCCCCTGCCCATGGCAAATCTTCCAAGATTTATTCTACTTGTGATGGAAAAGGGCAGCCCTGAGAGTGGACCCCAAAAACCCAGCAGTGAGAGACACCTGAACATGAAATCTGAGCAAGGTGAGCTCCAGCAGAGCTTTTGCTGTTCCAGGGGTGCCAGCAGCCCTGGATGGAGGGGGCACCTCAAGGCCTGGCACTGCTCCTTGTCCCAAGTGATTCCCAGGGAGCTGCTGAGGGCACCCAGGGTTGAGCTGATGCTGGGATGCCCAACAGGAGCTTGTTGGAGTCAGCTCGAGGATCACAGCTTGCTCCAGAGGGGGTTGGATCAGGCCCCAGCAGCTGAGAGGTTTTTGTTCTCTCTGTTTGATATGCATCTGCCAAGACTGGTGCAATAATGGGAAAAGGCTCCTTGACCCCAAACTCTGCCGCTGGCAACGTCCTCGGGAGGAGAGGGGTGAAAAATTTGCATTTACATGAGGTTTCCTACTCATGAATGCATTACCCAGCAATTCTGGGTAGATAAGTGGTGGTGAGTGTTTATCTGGCCAGTGTCCACGGCCAGACGTTACAGATCTTGTTGCTGGAAGGAAAAATAAGTGTAGGAAAAACACAGGAATTGGGGATGTGTGAGCAGTGCTGCCTTTGGGAATAACTCCCAGCTCATCTACTGCCCAGTTTGGGAAACATTGCCTGAGGTGTGGTGAGCACTGCAGCTCAGAGCTCTGCCCCAAACCCACTCCCATTTCTCCACATGGGGAAAAAGTGAACCCAAGGATTAACGTGAGTAGGGTGGCACTGGGGTGACCTCACCTGGAACCCTCTGAGCAGTTTTGGGCACTGCAGTAGAAAAAAGATATTAAACTATTCGAGAGAGTCCAGAGGAGGTCAGTGAAGATGGTGAAGGGTCTGGAGGGGAAGCAGGATGAGGGCACTTGGAATGTTCAGCTGGAGAAGAGTTGACTGAGGGGAAACTCGTTGGGATCTGCAGCTTCCTCTTGAGGAGAAGAGCAGGGACAGACACTGATTTCTCCTCTGGAACAACTGGAGCTGTGCCAGGGGAGGTTTAGGTTGGAAATCAGGGAAAGATTCTTCCCCCTGGGGGTGTTCAGGCACTGGAACAGGGAAGGAAAAGATAATTTAAATAATTGATCATTGATTGCTCCCACCTCAGAGCAACGTGGGTGCAGGATCACAGCACACAAAACCTGCTTTGTGCTCTTCCAAGCCTGCACAAGCTGGAGAAATAGATTTTGTTTTCTCGTCAATGAAATATTAATTACGTGTTTATATTTTGGTGTGGCCTAAAGTGAATATTAAAGTGCCCATAAATAAAACATTGCCAACTTTAATACAGGATGGGGTTTTCTCACATTTGTCTTAAATGAGCTCATTACAGTGGAGAAGGTAATAAATATTTGATTTCAGGGCATGTTAATGAGGTGCTTGCTCGTGAATTCAAAGTGTTTAGCAGAGTTTTCTCTCCCCTTCAAACATGTTATATAGTGCAAACATTTTGAATTATTTAATCAGGGGGATCTTTAAGCACTCCGCTGCTGTGTTTAAAAACCTAAACCCACAAAGCCACAGAAGCAATTAATGGCTGCAGCTTCCCAAACAGACGATAATTTGGTGAATAATATTGTTTGTTTTCAGTTCAGGGTTTCCACGGAGGGCTTCCCTGCCTTTGGAGCTCTCCCTGCACACAGTGTGGCACAGCAGTGGCACTCAGCCCATGTGGGCAAGTTTTTAACAGGTTTTCTTGGCATTTTAACCCAACTGGGTTGTGCCATCAAGGCTGTTTTAACCCAGATGCAAACTGTGGGGTTTAAGTTTTGCTGTTAAATCCAGATTTCTGACCGGTCACCCCCACATTCTGATGGAAGTCCTGCAGCTGTTGGAGAGCAGAGGTGGAGATGGGAGGGCCCAGCCTGGTGGAATTTGGTTTCTCTCCCTTGCAGTTCTTCTTCTCCTCCCTGCCTGGCCCGTATGAAATTTATGTATTGTTACACTCTGTGGTGGATTGGGTCTGTGTAGGTTGTTGTAATTACACACATAATTATGATTATGCCTCTATTATGGAGGGAATTCCTCCCTGTGAGGGTGGGGAGGGGCTGGGATGGAATTCCCAGAGCAGCTGTGGCTGCCCCTGGATTCCTGGCAGTGCCCAAGCCCAGGCTGGATGGGGCTGGGAGCACCTGGGACAGTGGAAGGTGTCCCTGCCCATGGAGAGATGGAATGAGATGGGATTTAAGGTTCCATTCCCACCCAAGCCACTCCATGACTCTATAAAGATGTGCCACCCCACTGAAAGTTGCAATCCCAAATGTTTCTCCTCACGTTGTTTTATTTAGCCACTACATTAATGACACACTGGTTATTTTTTCTCATTTATTTTTTCTGCTTTGCCTCTCTGACAGTGACCTTTGAAGAGCTCCTGGTTTTTGCACTTCCAGCAAAGCTTCTCCAGTCAATCCAGAGGTGAGAGCAGCTCTGGGAGGTGTTGATGGTGATACCAGACTCGGTGGGCAAATCAAGGGCTCAGCAAGGAGCAGCTTCCTTTGGGAGTGGTTTGTGGTTCCTTGTTGGGTGTTAGGAGGAGAAGAAGGACTGCAGGAACTTCAGCAAATAATGAAAAGCTAAAGGTGTATTTGTCCTCTCTGCATGTCTGACTAAAACCAGTCACAATCCAACACAAAAGGAACGACCCTCACACACTGAGATGTCCAAGGCAGAAAAAGGAGAAGTTTATTTACAGACCTGGACATTTATAGAATTCCAACAGTGACCGTGGATTGGAGGAAGGAAGTTGTCCTCTCCAACCACACTGGTCAACCCAACAGTCCATCAATTCTCTCTTCCTACAGGAGGGAATACAAAACAATCATTTTTTTACATGAAAAGTGCATGAGAACCTCCATTTCAAAAGGTAAGCACAGAAGGCTGAAGGAACTTTAGAAAAACAGAGAAGAACAGGGCAACAAAAACCAGTCTCAGAAAAGATGGGATCAAAAAGTCTGCAGGCTCGACAAAACAGAGCTGGTGTCAATTCCTGGTTTAGTTTGGGTTTGGGAGGAATCATAAAGACACAAACCTCAGGCTGCCATAAAATTCCAATCTTTGGAGCCCTTAGGCTGAGCAGAGATTTGGGATCAGGAGATGAGATCCATTTTCACATTCAAAGAGGGATGGAGGCCCTCCAGGCCGGGCTCAGGTAGAGAAGATTTCTCTGAGGTGCCTCCTCAGTTGTGAGTGACGTTTGTCACCCCTGGGTTGAGAATGTGCCGCCTGTGGCTTCATCCCTCCCTCTGGAATTCCCAGGAGGGAACAAGGAGCAGGGAGGACCCTTGCCCAGATATCCTGGTTGCACCTCCACTGCTCCATCCCAGCTGCCTGAGATTCCATCCCTGAGCTTCCTTGGGCTTGGCAAACCCCTCTCCATCATCTGCTCTCTGGGGAATGAATTCCTCGCAGGGAAAGTGGCAAGTCTGATTTA
>VWYO01017336.1:33494-43716 GCA_013400275.1 Rhadina sibilatrix
AAAAAAAAAAAGGAAAATTAAAAACCCAGATAATTACATGCTAGAAAAAGTGAGAGCGGAAACATTTCTCACCTCTCCCAGCCTTTCCAGATATCCCTTCATCAAAAATCCCTGGCTTTGAGGGAGATGAAAGCTCCTCAGGGTTTCAGCAATCTCTTTTTTTTTTTTTTTTTTGGACATTCCTGCTTTTCAAATCCTTTTTCCTAACTCAGCCAGTAGCAAGGAACAGGATGTTTTTGAGGCAGCAGGTTCCATGGATTTAGCTGGAAAGAGCCTTTTAG
This sequence comes from Rhadina sibilatrix, assembly GCA_013400275.1. Taxonomy (NCBI): domain Eukaryota; kingdom Metazoa; phylum Chordata; class Aves; order Passeriformes; family Phylloscopidae; genus Rhadina; species Rhadina sibilatrix. Next base: position 33,776 of record VWYO01017336.1, read on the forward strand.
GACAGGTTAGGGAGGGTGCTGACAGGGACAGCTCTGAGGGGCTGGTTCCAGGTGTTTTGAAACATTCCCACTCTTTCTCACAACAAGGGAATTGCCAGCCCAGGCCCAGCGGGCAGAAATGGAATTTGTCCTAAAAAGTAGTGAAACCACATGGAGGTTCATCTCCTTTCCTAAAAAAAAGGCACTTTTCTCAAATGCTGCTCCAAAATTTCTGCGCTGGGTTCCGTGTTTTCCTCCTCGTGGTTTTCTTGAGGAAGGAAGATGACCCAAATGATTCAGGATCTATTATATTTTATATTCAGGATATATTATATATATCCTCAACAAGGTATCCCAGTGCTATTTCACCAGGCTTAATCTCAGTTTTAAACCTGTTTTCCCCTCAGGAAATGGCTGCTGAAGCATTTTGTGCAACGCAGACTCGGCTTTTAAACGGCATGGAAGTAAAAATGCGAAGCTAAATTCAATTAAATATTAAATTTAAAGCCATTTACGCTGAAAACACTGAACTGTGAGGAAGCAAATCCAGCTCTGGAAATTGAGGGGCTGAGGTCTGGGTCAAGATTCCAGAGTCTTTTCATCCAGGAGCTGGGATCAGCCCTGATTTAGGAAACATTCAGGGTTCATCCCAGGAAAACAAGGCCTTGACTTGCTAAAAATTAAGTATACTAAGCTTTGCCTGGAACGTTGATCAGAAAAATAACCAAATAAAAAACCCTAAACCCAACTAAACCCAAAAGATATTGCAGTGATGGATGGTTTTAATTAGAAGTAGGTAAAGACCGCATTAAAAAAAGATGATAATTTCAAGCAGTTTCTGTACTTTAGTGCTCCTGGAAGGCAAAGAGTGTTAATTCCTGGAGCAAGAATTGGAGAAGTAATTTGGCTTGGCTTTAATTTAGTAATGATACAATCTAGCTATAATTAAATGGGAGCAAAAAAAACCCGGGGAACAAAATTTAGTTAATTTAGGCCCAAACTTGGTTTGTTCCTCTGTAGTTAATTTGCTCTTTAAATTGAGAAGCATCATCATCCTCAGGTAAATAGAAGTGCAATCAACAACCCATAAATTCCACAATCTTATTTAAGTAGTTTGTGAGGGGAAAAAAGTGGTAGGAAAATCCTTAAATTAAGATTGTCCTGGATCATAAACTTCTCTCTAGTTGAGAGACCTAATAGTGACAAAAACTGAACCGTTGTGATTTATGTTTTTGGCTTAGAGATTTGAATCTGTTCTTTTTTTAATCAGTGTTGTCATATTTTCATAAATTTGACTTCTTTTGATTTCCCAGTCCCTGAAGATTGCTGATACATTCAGAAACACAAGACCAAATTTCAAAATAATTTGCTAAATCTTCCACAAGATCCTTGAAAATAAAATTTTGAAAACAGAAATCGAAGCCGCGTTCAAATTCTTTTCTTTAGTGAGTTAGAAACACATGCCCATCCACAGCAGACATTTGCTAATGAGGAATTATATTTATATAGAAAATATAANATTTATAATTATAATTACATTTACAAAGTTTTAAAATTTATCTCCAGGAGCAGCAAATGACTCTCTGCTTGCATCTGGATAATCTGACTCTGCCAATATTGATCCCTGCTTTCTGCAGTTGCTGTCAATCCCTCTGGGAAATGGATTCTCTCTGTAATATTCCCCGTGCAGATGTTGGTTGTTGATTCTGCAGTTTTATTCCTGCTACTTTCATTTTCCTGAGAAGAAGGAGAAAATTTCCTTAATCCCAGGCAGAGATAGAAATATAAATGACAGCTAAAAAAAAAGAAATAATAAAACATAGGAATTTCCTGCCCTTCTCCAGCTCTGGGAATACTCCTGGTGTTGGGAGGGAGGATAAGCATGACTGCCTGTGTCTCTTTGAAGTGCTTTATCAGTGCTCTTCAAAAATATCAAAGGGGAAACTTATTCCATGTAAAAAATTCTGATTGCACCCTCTTGGGCCGGATCTGACACAGCTCCCATGCATCCACGAGGTGACTTCCTGAATATTTGGTGAAAAAAATGGCATTTTTCAAGGATGAAATTTTTTTCTAAGGCCGTTTTTCACTTCTGCCCCCATTTTTCAGGTTTGTTTTGATTTTGTTCCGAGGGCCACGGGCTCCTCCTTAGCTCCTGGGCTGTATCCCAGTGTTAAATCCCAATTTTAACAGTTTAACATCTACAAATTTTCATGGAACAAAGCTTCATTTTGAGGTGGCTGTGCGTGCCTGGAGTTCCAGGGTTTTGAGGCCAGACCTCACAAATTGGCAGCTTTTTGTTTGGTGAAATATTCAGCCCTGCTCATCCTCCTCTGACTCACTCACTGTTACCTCCTTGGGTGAATTTGCTGCTTCTGGTTGTCCTCTGGCATTTTCTCTTTTGTTTAAAATGAGGGAAGAGCAGGATCCTCTTTCACCTGAACAGGTTTCTTAATTACTGAGAAAAAGGAACTTATGCGTTTGTATTTTCAGATCCCTCCTCCTGGTCATTTTTAAATGACTTTACAGTTAGTGTAGAAATACATTTTCAACAACTTCTGTAACGAAATCCCCTTTTGTGTCCGTCTTAATTACTGGCTCATCTCTTATTTTTATTTTACTGCTCTTTCTATTTCATTCTTGATCCTCCATCCATTAAAAAAAAAAAAAAAATCTTTCTAAATAGCTAAATAAAAAAATGCATTTTTTTTCTTCCTCCTGTTTAATGCAAGCCCAGGCTGTGATGGCTCTGACATCTCTTACTAAGGGAGAACAAAGAAACCACTCAACTCCAAATAATCCAAGTCTGCCTTGTCAGAGTTGGGGTATGGGGCCTATTAAAGCTTTATTGCAAAAGCAGTGGTGCTTAAACAAACTTACAGACCTTTATGGGCCTGGCTCTGCAGTGGCAGAAATAAAATAAATTAAAAAAAAAGAGAAAATCTTATGTAAAAAAAAAAATCTTTATACTTTTACATAATGTTTCAGTGCAGCCTCTGAGCTGCTGTGGAATGATTCTGCAGCAGTTACCTGTGATCATCTTAGGGAAATCCAGGATTAATTTAGGATAAACTGACAGATTTGATCTTGTTAAAATCAAATTTCATTCAAAGGTAGCAGAATTGTCTCCAATAAAACTCTAATATGGCATTAAATCAGTGAGATGTGATTTTATTTTATTTTATTTTATTTTTTACAACTTAGAAAGAAAGTATTCCATGTTCTGGGGTTTGTTTCTGGGAAGAGGCTGAGGAGAGTGTGATCCAGGTGGATAAATCCTGATGGGAGGAGAGAGGACAGAGCTGTCCCAGGGCAGGAGAGATGTTTGCAGTGGAGTTCCACCTGGAGAGTCACTGAGCTGAGGTGTGAGGGAAATTCAGGGGGAGAAATCCAAGAGTTTTCCTTCTGCTGTTGGTTACAAACAGGAGCTCATGGCTTTTGGGGGCAGATATGGGAAGTTTTTGGTAGAAAATCTAAATTTTTTTGAGTCCTGAAGGATTTTACAGTGGAGCTTTTCTTATGAACAACTTTGCCACCCCACCCTTGTCTTTCCTCAGCCACGGGCTTTTCCTTGCCTTTGACAGCTGCTCAGGGAAGTGATTCCAGGAGCTCTTGACTGGATTTTTGGGATCCTGAGCCAAGCCTGCACAACACCATCAACATCTTAAGCTGCACTCAAAATGCCAGGGAAGGACCCACAGAGATTTGCAAAAAAATGTGGTTTATTTTGCATATCCAAATGGGAATTTGGGAATGGGAACGTGGAAGCTGGCACCTCAGACCATTAACGATCTGCAGGTCTGCAGTGAGGTTTTGTTCCTGGCGTTTCAGTGCAGATCTGATTTATGGGGTTTATTACTCCTCTTTAAGGGATGATGTGTCTGCATCCAAACCCAGGAGGTGCTCTGGGAGCTTAGAAAGAGGAGAGGGAAAATTCTTCCTTTTGGGAAGCCCAATTAGGGGGATAAATGGCACAGGTGACTTCACTAATTTATGTTGCCTGTGATTCCTGGGATGAAACACGAGTCACAGGCTGTTCCTCTGCTCCTCGGGGCTTTGGGTAGTTTAATGTTTGTGGCTGTAAAAACACAACAGGGAATACCTGAACATATGCTGGAGCTAAAGGGGAGCTGGGAAACATCAGATGCCTCTTCCTGAAGTGTTTGTGTGCAGAAAAAAGGAGCTCTGACTCTGTGATTTCCAAACCCTGCTGGAACACGCTTCTGGAAAACACTTCACCAAAGGTGCTGCCTCTTAAATACCTAAATTATCCTGAAAATCATCCTGAAAACCTCTTCTTGTTCATTAAAACAACTTCCCCCTTGATGGGTTCATCTGTCAGGGCAGGGCTCCACTGCCCACAGGGTTCCTTGGCTATTTAGCATTTCCCTCAATATTCAAGGAGGAAAATGACAAAAAAAAAAAAATGGGATGTGATTCCACAGCTCTTGCAGCTCTCATCTAATAAAACGTTATCCTGTAAAAGATTGAAGTGTCAGCACTCAGGGAGCTCTGGATAGGGATGGGCTGAGCACCTGAAGTGGTTCCTGCTGGGATGAGCTGATCCAGCCCCAAATCCAACCTCCCTGGGATCTGCTCCTCAGGAATTCTCTGAATCCCTCTGAACAAAATGCAATTTAAAACATGATCCTAACAGGGAATCCACACAGTGGTGGCTCCTGTGCTGAGCTGTAGTAAAATCCTCAAACATTTTGGTTAAAAGGAGGCAGGTTCTGAAATTTATGGGAAATGCTGGGTTCCTTTGGGATTTTGGTCAGGTGAGAAAGGGAAGCTTGCCTGAAATGACTGAAATTCTTTTTATTTTTGCTAAAAGGTGGAAATCTCAGAATTAATCTGATTCCCAGAGAATTTCCAGAGTGAATTTTTGGTTTACTTGTCCAAGACACTTGGGGTAAGCTTTAGATTCATTTTGCAATGGTATCTGGATTAAATAGTTTGATTAAATAGTCCTGGCTTCACTGTTTCCTTTCCATTTAAGTGGATTTAACAATAAGAAACCTTTAAAAAACTATCTCAAGGTGTCTTTTAAGGACTCATTAATTAATTTCTTTGGCTTTTGAGATATGACAGCCTTATTTTTGTGTTTTCCTTGCTGCTGTGACATTCTAGGAGTGCTAACACTAAATTACATCTCACTTTGCTCCGTTGACATTGGCTCAATTGCTTTTATCAGCCAGCAGATGACACTTACAGGTCATTTGTCCTCATTGGGATTCTGAAGTGGCTGAGTCATTTTTTTATTCATTCTGAAAGTATTTATTTTAATGATATTTTTGCCTGTTTTACGGTGGTTTTCAGTAAAGGGCCAGGTAGGTATTAAAACTAACAGACTGTTCCCTAGCTAGTGACCAGTGTAATATTTATGGAACCATCTGTGCCACTGAAGTTTCTCATCTGGGGGATGCAAAGTTTCTTCTATCGGTAGAATCCATCAAGATTCCAATGGAAAATATCAAGTTTTTCAATCCAGCTGCAATTTAAGGGATGGAATTAATATATCTTGGCAGTAGTTGTGCTCTGAAGGATTCTTGTTTATCTTATCAACGAGATAATGAGTTTTCATGGAATCCCAGGCTGGTTTGGGTGGGAAGGGAGCTTAAAGATTTCATTCCAAGCCCCTTCCAGGCTGGCAGCTGGTGGGTTTTTGCATGTTTTTTTGGATGCTTTTTTTGGATCTGTTTGGGGTTTTTTGCATGTTAAAAGGATCATTGGAATCACAGAATGATTTTGGGCAGGAAGGAACCTTCAAGCTCAGCCCATTCCACCCTCCATGGGCAGGGACACCTCCCACTGTCCCAGGCTGCTCCTTGGATCTGGGAGCAAGGAATGTTGGCTCAATCCTACTCCAACCATGGAATCACAGAAGAGTTTGAGCTGGAAGGGACCTCTGGAGATCCTGTGCTCCAACCCCCCTGCATCCAGAGCATCTTACACAGGAGCACATCCAGGTGGGATTGGAATGACTCCAGAGAGGGAATTTCCAACAAAAAACCCGTGGAGAGCAAACAGCAAAACCTCATCAGCACCAAACTCCTCCTGTATGTGGCCAAATTGTTGCTGTACCAAAGTTCTGTTGGAAAGGTTGGGCAAAACCTGATTTTTATTTCTATTTTTTTCCCCAGATATTTGTTTTGGAAGCCCTTCTCAGCCTGCAAATAGGAGCACTTCCCAAAGCTCTAGGAATGAGGCAGTCACTTCAATTTTCCTGGGAGACGAAATGGATGAATTTTGACTTTGAAGCCGCGGGAGGAAAAGCAAAAGAACTCTTGTCAGACACCTGTAGTTCAAACCCACTTCACATGCCCCGGCTCTGCCTAAATCACCCTCATTTGCAATTCAGCACTCGGGGATAAGGAGTTTCCTTCCACTTAGGCTCCACAGGGGGTTCTCAGGAAAGGCTGAAGTCAGCTCAGAGAATCACTCGAGTTAATGCAGAAATGAGGCCGAGGTGTTAATGGAGCTACAGGACGCGGCTTTTGAGATGGGAAGGCAGGAGCCCAAAATCAGATTTCAAGGATATTTGCTGGGAGGAATCGGGCCTTTGTTAAAGACCTGCATTTCCAGATCACAGAGTGATCGGTGCTTTGCGAAGGGGCGTTGAACAATGAAGATTAGAGAGATTTGGGGATTTTTTGGGGGTGGGTTTTTTGCATGTTAAAAGGAATCACAGAATGATTTTGGGCAGGAAGGGACCTTCAAGCTCATCCCATTCCACCCTCCATTGGCAGGGACACCTCCCACTGTCCCAGGCTGCTCCCAGCCCCATCCAGCCTGGCCTTGGATACTTCCAGAGATCCAGGGACAGCCACAGCTCCTCTGGGAATCTCATCCCCACCTTCCCAGAGAGGAATTTCATCACCAATATCCACCATAAATCTACTCTACTCAGATTTTAGAGCCCTTCATGTGACCACAGTGGGATCTCCACCGCCAGCTGCTCCAGAGGCAGCTGCAGTAGCACAGGTGAAGTTTCCCACTGGGCATTTCCAGCAGTTTTCTGGATAATGGGGCAGCACGGGAGAAATAACAACACAGATGTCAGCACAGGATGTCCTGGCAAACAACACAAAACCTGGCTGCAGAGCAGACCTCAGAGAGGATGAGGAACCTCAGAGAGGTTAAGAAACCTCAGAGAGGTTGAGGAACCCTAAAGAGAATGAGGAGCCCTAAAGAGAATGAGGAGCCCTAAAGAGGATGAGAAACCCTAGAGAGGTTGAGGAACCCTAAAGAGGATGAGGAGCCCTAAAGAGGTTGAGGAACCTCAGAGAGGTTGAGGAACCCCAAAGAAGTTGAGGAACCCCAAAGAGGTTGAGGAACAGCACTCATGGAATTGTTTGGGTTGGAAAATCCCTATGAGATGGAGTCCAACCATTAACCCAGCCAAGGCCACCACTGATCCACGTCCAATGGAAGCAGGAGAGCACAGGGGGACACCAGGCTCTGGATCTTCACCCTGCTGCTTCTCCTCCCCACACACCACGCTCAGCTTGGAGTTTCCCCAGCAATGACGTGCCCATGTCCCGCTCCTGGAGGGCAGGAGTGGTGCAGGGATTGCCTTCATCATTTGCAGCCCCATTCTTGGGCTGAAACCCGAAAAACTTTGCTTAAACCCCTGCAAATTCTTTGTGAAATAGTTTGGAGCTCTGTGCTGGAGCTCGGCCTCCTGCACTCACGGGAGTCTTTAAGGTACCAGGGCATTAAAAGAGGCTTGGGTTGTCAAGGGGAAATAATAACCTGCAATTGCTCAGCTTCCTGATTAAAAAACCCACAGCAGTGGCTGAGTGAGAGCAATGTTTTCTCAAGCATTAGTGATACTTTAATTCAACACTGCAACAACAACAACAACAAAAAAATGGATTTTATTGCACTCTATTTTATGGATCATGAATTTAACTGAGCTAAATAGTCAAAGTCCAGGTGAATAATGCTGCTTTAGTGAGCTGCTGACCACATTTCCTCCTGCATTTCACTGTTTATTTTTTGTTCTGCTTACTCAGCTTTTCACATTTGGAACTCCAAAGAACAGCAAAGAAACCGAGGCTGTGTTTGCCTTGAGAGGTTTTGTGCACCTTCCCTGGTAGGTTTTGTTCCTCTTCTGAATGGATTTCAGTCAAACTTCGAAGAGTATTTGTTTTTAGAGCCCAGTTTGCAGCTCTGTCAAATGAATTTTTTTATGATGGCCCTTCCTTCCTTCCTTCCTCCTTTCCCACTTTTTGGCAGCTCTGGATCCCAAGATTTTGCCTTTTTGGGGGCACAGTGTAGACAGCAAAAGGTCTTAAATGGTTTCAGGTCAGGAAAAGGTGTGGTTTCTTTGGTGAAACGTCACCTCTGTTTCCCACCCCTAAATTTAATAAATAACAAACCATAAAAATGTAATAAATGTAAAGCCAGTGCAGGATGGAGTTTTTGGAATTTGGCTGCTTTTCCATCCCTGCTGTCCCTGCTCTGGAGCTGGGATGTTTTAGTGGGTGATTGATGGCTCCATTACTGCCTTTATTCCTTTAAGAGCACCTGGAGGGCCAATGTTTCAACATTACCCTAAAGAGCTGAGCTGCTTTTTTGCATAGTTCCAGATCTTCTAGTTAATTCCACTTTAATTTAAACGTTTCCCGTTAACTTTCTGCATTATTTTCTTCGGCTTAAAAGAAGTTACTTTGTTTCTGGTTTGGTTGTTTGTTTTTTTTTTACCCTCTAAACTTCACCGAGGGAATGTGAAATTGGGCCAAACTCCAGTTTTAATTTGTTCTGCTGCAACGTTGTATTCCTGATATGAAACGATTTTGTTTCTAGGAGTTGCCAGTGGTAAATTCAGCTTGATGCTTCAGCTGGAAAAGGTGGCACATTCCTGGTGTGCAAAACGTCCTGTTCCCACTTTTCCTGAGCAGTTCCCCAGAGGTGGAAACCTCCTGAGGGGGTGGTGAAAATAATGAAGGCAATTTTTGCCTTGGACTAAAGTCTTTTAGTTTGGAGGGATCAGCTCCTTCAACGACATTTGGGGTAAATATCCCAAAACCCCTCAAGTTCTGATTTTTTTGCTGAGTCCTACAAGGAGGTTTTGGGGTTTTCTGGGAAGGGAAGTGTGGTGGGATGAGGTTGGTGGTTGTGTGTGCAGCTCACTGCTCAGTTATTCCACATCTCCCAAAATATTTTGGGGCTATCAAACCTTGGAGGGGCAGACAGTTGGATTAACTGCTCCCAGCTGTATTGTGTGCCTGGCTCCACTGAAATAAAAACCATTCAGCCCCAAACTTTGGGAAATGGATCTGTTATTGCTAAAAATTTAAAGGGTGTTCAGTGATGTGGGAAGTTCCAATAGGAGCCCTTATAAAAGAGGGGAAAAGCCATGAAAAATCCTCATCATTTCCTAATTAACACGAAGGACATGAAGCAAATTCAACCTTTTAAAGCTGCTATTTCATGGAAGAGCAGGAGAAAAAATTTTCCTACAAAATGGCAGTTGATGATTTCAACTTTAAAATTTTTGATTTTGAGCGTTTTGGAAAACCTTCTGCACGTTTATGTGCTCAAACCATTTCTGGATTTTCACCATAAATGGGAGGAAAGGGAAGAGGGAAGGGTGTGAGAACCCTGAAGGGAGTGGCTGTGGGTGCAGCAGAACATCCTTGGAAGCCCTCAGGACACCTCCAGGGGGATTCTGTAGAGCAAACAAACCCCATGAGATCCTTGTCCATGGAATATTTGGCCTTTCCCAGGAGTTTGCCTCCCATCTTGGGTATTCCTGTATCAGTCACAGCCAGGATTGCTCCGGGCCAGGGGATGAGGTTTGAGCTGCAAGGAGCTCAATACAGAAAATGTGTGGAAAATCCCAGTGCCAGGGGTTTGTTCCTGGCTGGATTGAGATAAAGAGGAGCAGCAGCACTGACCAGACAGCCCTGGGGACATTTTTTTTTTTTTTTTTTATTTTTTTTTTTATTTTTTTT
>VWYO01017338.1:0-22252 GCA_013400275.1 Rhadina sibilatrix
TAAAAACAGCTTGGAAGATTTTTTAAAGTATCTTGGAAGGAAATACATATGAAGAACACAATTTTATTAATATAACTAAATGAATAAAAACAGCAGACAAAAAGAGTTCAGCAGCTGATTATACAATCTCCTTGACCATATTATTACAGGATTGATTTGCAAAGGCTCTTAATTGACCTGTATTTAAAATACATATTAAAGAATTTTGCTCTTTAAAATACAAACTTTAAAAAAGGGGTTTTTTTAATTTATATTTTAAATATTATAGGGAAAATAATGTAATTCAGAAGTTACACAGTTAAAAAACCTTGAAAATCTTACTTTGAAAGAATACTTTTTTTTTTTTTTTTTTTTTTAATACAAATTTCTCAGTAATGTACAAGTCAGAATGGGATCTTTTCTCTCCTCCTTGTGTAATGACTATGGAATTTGGACATTGTATCCAGTACTTCCTTGTAAGTCCATGCCAGATAGGGGCAGGGCAGAGAACACAACGAAACTGTGCTCCAAACACAGCAGACCTGTCTCACCAGTGTACATCACATGGGCAGGTGTGTTTGCTTACATTGCACCTAAAAACCTCAAGCAAAAACAGATTAAAGCAAGATATAACATCGAGTAAACTGAAAATCAGAAAAGACAGAACATCATCCCCATTTTACAGTCTGAAGACAGAAATTAAATTGTTTGTGGTCAAATGAAGGCAGACAGGACACTTTTGGCAGAGGTAGAAATAAAATCACAGATCACTCTCTTAAGCATTAGATTAGCCTTTCCTCCTGGCTTTTACTTAAATCCATTTGACAGCAACTGACTCAATTACTCTTTGTGATTAATTTCCTGAAGATGTTGGCTTTTGTTCATTTATTTTGTTCTTTGTGTACTGTTTTCAGACCAATCCCAGGGCCTATAAATGCATTTTTATTAGCATTTCATGAATGGCTCTATTCAATAATGCTGAGGCAGTAGGTGGCAATTTAGTATGAGACAATTAACAAAAGGCAGGAGCTATCAACCAAGAACAAGATACAGTGATGTCTTCTCTACTGTGCAGGTTTGTTGTCTAATGATAAAACTAAATCAAAGATGAAGAATAAATACTTCTACATAAGTCTTTATGTTCTTTACATATGTCTTTTGCTTGGCACATGTGCACATAATCCTAGTCTATTAATCAGAAATGATAGAATCCACCTCTTTATTGTGCCAGCAGCTCAAAACCTGTGGCTAACAGCTTCTCATTTAAAAAAGGTCATATTGCAGAGTTGTACAACATATCAGCCAATGGTGGTGGAACAGTTTGCACTAGCACATGTATTAACTTGCACTTGATAGGTTCAAGTTTCCCATGATAACCTAAAGTAATGTTTTGTTCTCTTTGGGAATCTTTGAAAAAGACAAAAGAGCACCTGGATGGGACAAGTATCTTGCTCATTTCTTAAGGTTTCTGCCAGCTGAGGGTGTATGCATGGAATGTTTGATGATCAAGCACTAAGCTGAATTGACAAAATTATTCTCTCTCTCTCTTTTTTTTTTTTTTTTTTTTTTTCCCTCCAAATAAGAAAAAACTCCTACACTTACAGGGGAAGAAGTACTCTGGTTGTGACTGTACTAACTTAGACTTCTAATGAATTCCTTTTACTTGGGAGACTGATAGCACTGATTTGTTTTGGCTGACTGTGAGGTTGCAAGGATTATGTAGACACCATTGTAAGGAGTTACCCACTCTTGTAATGTCCTTTATATCATTTCCAGTGCAAAACTTAACTTTTGTTCCTGTTTTCTTCTCTTCCTGCATGATATTCAGCCCTCCCCTCTCCTCTCNTCCTTTTCTCCCAGCAGGGAATTTCATGCTCTTCAGGAGTTCCTGGTGCCAGAACTCCCTAAATATGGACACTTCCCTGATGGAACATGCCTGTCATGCCTGTTAGCAGAGGAGTGCACCCAAACCCACTCAGCTCAGTTCCAAAGGAAAAGGAGATCTCCACGGTGTGGGAAGGTGGTTGCTGACTCCCACACAGAGCTTCAATTAACAGCAGCTTCAGGACATTAAATTTACTCACCACCTACAACAAGGAAAGCAAAGCTGCAGTGGGCAAGACTGAGCAGTTCTTGCACATCATGGCCAAGGACTTTGGGTGCTGGTGCTGTTTATTTGGTAGGTGAGGGCTGATCCCAGTGTTGTGCTATTCCTTGACATTTTTAGGACAAGACTATCTCTTCATAAGTTCCTGGATGTTGTACAGAACCAATTTCTGCCATCTCCTGTAGGCTGCTGTGGACAATATACCCTGCTTCAGCTCTCCTCCTGCAGTTATCATCTACCCCAGTCTAGGTAGTGATAACTCCAAAGAAAATAATTCATCACTTGTTACAATGATTTACTTTATTTTTCCTCAGTTTTCTGTGTGGCATCTCTCCTGGAAGGTTTTTGAGGATCAACTGCACTAACATGTGCAGCAGCTGTGGCTCTCTCCAGTTCTCCAAAATACTGCACTGCAATATAAAGCAATTTACTTCATACTCACAATCTCCTGCAAAGGATGCGGGGTGACTTCCATCTATGATGGGGAAAGCAAAAGAAGAGATTCTGGGAGGGAAAAGGGAGCCACCATAGATTTTGCTTATCAACAATTTTATATAAAATACCTAAAACCCATAACTCCCTGTTTTTTTAATAGAATTTTTACTTGGGGAATCATGTGAGAATAAAGGACATGAACCCACTAAAAAAAAAAAAAAAAAAAAAAAGTATTTTTATGGTCACTGCTAAGTATCTTGGTGTTTGTACTATTTTTGGCTTTGTGATAGAAAATTAATTTCCGTTATATATAGCATTGTCAACCAGTTTGATTTTAACCTCCCAAAATATGAACAGAACAAGAAGCTGATATAAAACTACTTCACAATAGAAGGGAATTGAAAAAAAGTCCTTAGGCTTTTTTGTTTTGTTTTATTAAATTTCTTTTGTATCTCTTCAGAAAAAAAATAATAATCTTCCTTTTATATCATAAACTACTGGTAAAGCTACTTAGGACAAAAAATAGCCACTTCATTGATGAGAGAAATCATAATACAAAAATAATGCTGTATTTAATTTTAAAGGAGATTACATTACCTTATGCAGAGGAAAATATTTAAGTTATTGCTGTTTCCCCATTTGATGTCTTTCCCGGAACAGCTAACAGCTTCAGAAACAAAATTCCATTTGCCAAATAATTGCAAACTTCAGGGATGCTTGCATTAAATAACCAAAGAGCAATTCAGGCTGTTCTAATTTAGGAAACTGAAGCTGCCTTTAAAGAATCACTGTCTCCTATGGGGAAAAGGTAGTAATGAAATTATATCATTAGTGCAAAGATTAATACAATTTCAAGAAGATATTTTTGGTCATCAGCTTAATATAAAGGCATAGAAATGGAAAGTAATCATCTGACTGCAGAAATAACTACTGGCCATGTCAGGAACATGTCAGACATGAAACTGAATGACAAAGTCTTGGAGAAAGCTAAATGCAGAAAAAAACCCACCCTACTTATTTTGTAGTGGGTGATGGTTGCTGTCCATGGTCAGAAGAGATACACATGACAAAAATCTGATGTAGGAAAACCATTTTGAAGGTGTTTCTAAAGTACATTTGTCTCAGCTTACCAGGTGAATTTGTTTCAGTTAAATGTTTACAGTTTATATACATAAGAGTTCTCAAAATTACCACAATAATATTCAGTCAGAGACTGGGGCAGTTACCTCCCACTTAGCAGCAAATGCACAGGCACAAGTCTGATTGTTTGTGCATAAGCCAGCTCATCACATAATTATTGCAAAGCCTGGAGAATATACTTTCCTCAATTTTATTCTACTGTACTGGTTAAACACTCCTTGTTCATCACTATAAGGACAGGAAATAGGAAGAGGATGGGGGAAAGCAGGAATTTAAATCTTTAACACATTTCAGAGAAGTCAAACAGGAAGTTATTAAGAGACAAGTAATCACTTGTTTTTAAGTAAAACTCGATATAGGTGCTGCTTCCACCTATGAAGTTAAAACAAATGGCTACATTTTTCAAAGACAAAAGTCCTTTCTCAGGGTGATATTGTCCAACAGGTATAGTGAAGGGTGAAAGAAAAATTGTTGGTTCTTCCTGAAAGATCAGCACTAATGAAAGTGGGTTCATGGAACATGTGAAATACTAACCATTTGATTACTGAGGTTCTGGTGGTTATGTCTGAGGAAATTTTTAATGGTTATATTTAAGGAACATTTGGGAAATGGTATGCTATACCAGAAAGCTTAATTGTTGCTTTACATCTTACATATGTTGTACTTGTAGATGACTGAGCTCTATAAAACCAGATGCTCAGGAGAATTTATTTACTTCCTGATATCTTTGAACGTTCCTGAAATACTTTAAAGTGTGTTTCTTTTTTTTTTTTCCTTACATTTTATTTCATATGAAGAGAAATATGGAAGTCACTTCTCTGCATTATGAGCAAGTAAGATGTTATTTTGCTATTTTATTATGTCACTGTTCTGCTTATTGCAAAACTGTAACGCTATGTAGACTAACTGTTGTTTATGACATCTTGGGCTTGCTGTTAATTCAATCAGCAGAGAGGTTGGTAAATAAGTACTTAGCAGTCTGCCCTCCTTATGGATTTATCAGCTTTATTTAAGGGAATTGAGCTGCAAAGCTGGAGGTTGTTTCTGCAGACACCTGCTCTGATCAAAAGGAGACATACAAGCCAAAATTCTCAAAGCAGCCAACTTGTGGGTTTGAAATGCATGGCAGTCATGAACTTTATGGGAAGATGCACAGCTACACTATAATTTTTTTTGAAAGGTGAAAGCAGAAACCCATGCATATGATAAGATAGTGTTAGAAAAGCCCTCATATTAGATTTTTGTCTGGGCCTTTGAAGGCAAATGGAGTCTGATCTTTACCTCTGAGTCAGATTTATATTTACCTTTTACATGTTCATTTTTTCCCTGGTTGTTTTTCAAATATCATCACTTGCCTTTACCCCATGCAAGAGGAGTGTGTGTTTGAGACAAGTTAGTAGTCTGAACCATGAAGACACTCTGGAGTGAAGGGAAAAAAAACCAACAAAAAACCCCCCACCCACAAACAAACAAAAAACAAACACACAACACACACAACAAAACCCACCAAAAAACCCCCCAAAAAACCCAAACCCCCCCCTCCCAAAAAACCAAACCAAACCAAAACAAAAACCAACCCCAAAACCCAGTTTTATTTGTTCTGAGTGATTTTCTCTTAGTTTCTTTGAATGTGTTAACACTGATTCTCTTGGAATGGGCTCAGGTATTCCCTTTATTGTATTGCTGCCAAACAAGCAAAACAAACAAAAACTAAAACCCAACCACAATATAAAAAAGCTTTTTAAAATTTATAGTATTTTCATTTTGAGAAAGCTATCAGATAATTTAAAAAATCATCTAACAAAGTGCCTTCATAAATGCTCTGGGTATCAGGTTTGAGCTGATGGTGTTGTGGAAGTCTTAAATCAGGTTTCCTTTATATAGCCTGAATTGGTGCCCAGATGTTCAGAGAATCATTGAATATCTTGAGTTGGAATGGATCTTAAATATCCTCCAGTTCCCACCTCCTGCCATGGACAGGGACATCTTCCACTAGATCAGGTTGTATGTTATTTAGATCTAGTTCCTTTTCTGTTATAAACAAAGATAAGAGCTGTGCAAATCGTAGTCTTCACACAATCTATACAAATATTTTCTGTGCTTTCACCATTTGTGCATTTTCTGCTTCCCCAGATTTGCTTTCTCTCTGACATTCTATTAGGCTACAAGTAGTAGGGGACTCACTGCAGCAGATGGGGAAAAGGACCCTTTCACACCCTTAGGGGTCAGCAATGTATTCAGGGTTATTAAATATAGAAAATACAGCAATCAGAGAGGGCTGAGCCAAGTCTCATGATATTCAGGAAATTACAGTGCCTCTGAGAACTTGTAGATGGCTATTAATTGCTGTGGACCTACAAGAGATTGAGAGATGATCACCTTTCCCAGACCTTTTAGCTCTATTTTGAATTTTTCAGTAGAGACCAGGTTGAGCTTTTCATTTTCAAGAAAACTTTCAGGGGTTTTTTTTCAGGAATAGCGTTTCTGTTGGTCGTGTGACTTTCCATCAAAAATTCTGACTTTCCATCAAAGTATGCCCAGATCATCTAACCTGAAAAAATTTTGGAGAAAGAAAAAACAGACATGGGAAAAAAGCTAAAGCAAATTATAACAACAATAGCAATACACAAACTACAGGAGGAAAAATAGAGAAGTTCACTTCAGACTAAAAATAGAGAGATTCAGAAACTATTCCCTGAATGGCATAATTGTTTTCATTTGTTCAGGATTCTTTTTTTAATGCAAAAAATGGATGCCAACCCAAAATGAAAGTGGAATGAACTTTGAATATAAGTGATGAAACTATTCTTCAGTAACATTATGGCAAATATAATTAGCTAATCTTAATTGACAAGAATAACACTTTATATCTCATTTTTTGCAAATAAAACATTTTACCTGGACAAATTTACAGTATTTGCCTACATGCATATGTTTGTACCACCTACATATATAGATAGGCAGATAGATAATTTACTAATTGAGTAAGGAAAGAAAATTTATTGTGTTGGGAAAAAAGACTTTTTACCACTTAAATGCCATTATCTTTACTGTGATCACATCCCCACAATATTCAGTGTTTGAAAAATATGAAGTCATATGCACTGCTTCCTGAAATCAGTGATCTTCAATTACAGTAAAAATTACCTTTGCAGGCCACTTGCCATTGAAAACTTATTTTTGTAATAACAAAGATGGGGAAAAGTCTTCATGTCACATAAAATAATTTCAAATAAAGAAGAATGGGGCTAGACAAGGTATTTCTAGGTTATATTTTAGGTTTTCATCCCAAATACTAAGCCAAAGTAATTAATGAAAAAAACTCACTACAAAATAGCTAAAATTTCCAGGGGAAAGATAAGCTGTGATCTTTTATCAACTTTAGCACTATTTATTTAAAATTCTACCTGTGTATCAATATTTTGAAGTAAATGGAAGTAAAATTTTGGGCATCCAATTGAGACTACAAATGTTGGGCCAAATTATGTAATCACACCAACCAGTTTTTGAAAGAGAAATAAATGGTAGTTTTATATGCATTTATAGCTAATGAGAGAACAAACCAAAACACCAACTTTGCAGATCTTTGGTATTTCCTCGAGTAGGTCCATTAATATTGCTGTCATTTCTGATTAAAACAGCAATTCCAGCATTTTCCAGTTCTGAAGCTATCAGGGGCAAGTAGTTGAAGTAGTAAGATTTCCAATTCAGTAGTAGTGTTGCTTCTGATTAAAATGAAATTAGACTAATGTAAATTCCATTCCCATTTGAGTCCAACTAAATTAAATAGTAGTTCATGTTTCTTTCCAGTGGAGAAAAAAAAAATGTTTATTGATCAGAACTCTTTTGGACACACCAGTGCAAGTGTGAGACCTCATGAGTTCTGAGAAAAAAAGTAAAGCTGAAACTGTAATTGGCCAAATCCTGATAAACAAAACCAAAAACAAACAAAAAAACCCCACCCAAACAAAAAAAAAAAAAAAAAAGAAAAAGAAAATGGAAAAGACAACAAATGTCAGCCACTTTCTTGGCTGTGAGAAACACCTCAGAAACAAAAGAATAGTCATAATTCAATCCAGCAAATGTCTCCTTTTTCATACAAACTCTATAATAGCATATAAAACTCTAATATGTACATTTAGACATTCTGAGGAATACTGTTGAATTTTAAATAATTTGGGCAGATGGATTAAAAAAAGTTGCTAAAGTGGTATAACTTATTTGGTGAATATATTCTTTAAAAAGCTCCTGTCTATCCTTGGAAAATGTCAGTTTAGAAGTGGAAACAAATAAACAAAAGATTGAAATTTTTGTTGGCTTAATGAACATTTCAGGTATACTTTATTACAATTGATCTAGTTCTCATGATTTTCTCTCTAGGTGCTGTTATTTTTGAAGAAATAACCTTTAATTTCATTCTCAGGCTTTTTAGGAAGGATGCCCTCTCCCCCAACCTTTTTGAATGAATTGTAATTCCATTATATCCTAATGCATTTAGTGATTACAGTCACTTAAAAAAGCCTACATAAAACGTTCACCATACACTTGGCAACTTAAATCGTAATAATTTAAATCCAGAATATCTTTTTTAGACATGAGACACAGACCATGTGCACCAGACACATGGAGAACCCAAAAGAATACCTTATACTGTCATGAATTAAGAAGCCTTATTTCTTTCCACAAACCTGCCAAAGAGCTGCCTGAAGGTCTGACTCCAGGCTCTGCTCTTCTGCAGACTTTCAACACAGTGCTGAGACAAGCTGCTGTGCTCTGATCCCCATCTCCAGTTAATGGCTCTATTCTGATTCATTCTTGTTTTGGAGACAGAAGTCGTTAACTCTCTTGGGTACTCAAACATTGTGCTAACAAGGACCAATAAACTTCAGTTTTGGCAGTGTGGAAGACTTACCAGGTCAAATAATGACAGAGAAGGGCAGTAATTTTTTTTCATACCTATACATGGCTAGAGAGAAAGAAATGCTTTGCACAGACATCCCTTATGCTATTTAATCCTCATAAGTAAGTGAAGCCATCTCTGAAGATGCTCTAATGAAAATCACAGCCAACATGACTTCACATAAAGGGGAATCCTCCTTTCCCTCTCTGTCTTATTTCAAAAAAGATGAACTCAAGTATAAAGAACATTTTTCTATGTGAAGCAAAGTAATTCTTTCTCTTGGCCTCTGATTTGTTTAAAAGCGTTTTTTCCCTTGTTCTTAGAAATGAAATTGTTTTCTTGTAAAATTACCAAATTTAGACCGTTCATACAATTTGAAAAGCATAGGATGTAATCTTATTTTGCAAAATCACTTTCATTTCACAAGCTTTCCCTGAGATGTAAGCAAAGAAGGCAACTATGCCAGTTCAGTTGTGAGACCATCTTGGAAAGCAGGGGAAATCAGACTCACAAAGGACGTGGTTGCTCTAGAGCCACAACTGAAGTTTTTAAAAGCTGCATGTCTTTTGGTGAGGCATGAAAGTCTGATGTTGCATAGCTTTTAATCAGTACAACATCCTCTCTCTTATTTAAAGTGTCATTTTCAGGGCTCAAGTTAAAGAACATCACAATGTCTAGACGGTGGGTATGTGTCCCAGAAAAATGCAGAGGAAGAGTCATTGTTTTTACAGCTGATGAACAAGCTGTTAAATGTGGTTGCAACCTCTTACAGATTATAAGGCTCTCAGGCATGGAATTCCACAAATCAAATTTTGAGAAGCACTGTGCTAAATCTAGAGAATAAACAGAATAATATTTAAAAAACCCCAGTGTGCATGCGTTCACATAGTGACTGAACCACCTTAGAAAGTAGGAGAACAGAGTCCAACTCTGACCACCAGGGTAAGAAATGCCAGCCTTGAAATAACCTTCTTCCAGTGTAGGTAAAAGCATAACATTTATGAAGTGAATAATGAAAAAAGGGAGCTTCAACCTGAAGGTCAAAACCAGAAGAATTTAATGACTTAGGCTTTAGCAGGAGACTAGTTTTCTGTTTTGATGAATAACAAAACCTTTGTTCTGAAGAAGCATACACATCAAAATGGGATCTTCCAGAAACAAAGAAACAAGGTCAGCTGCCCTTCAAAAAAAGCACTGCATAAAGAAATGTCCTTCAGTACCAATTGTCCATCAAGAAAGGAAAAAATTAATACAAGAGGAACATGCAATACTAAATCTCTACTGTTCTCTTTGCACTGCAGGGACAAAAACTGTTGCTGGCTGCTCTGTTCTACAAGCCCCAGAAAAAGCAAGTGATCTTGAGTGGGAGAATATAACATATTTATGTGGTTTCTCCTTAAAAAACATTAAAGATGAAGGTGGGTAGTATGTGTGCAGACTAGGCATGTGGCAATATGTTGCCTGTGTAGGTGATTGCAGAGTCACTGAGGCAACAAGAACAGACCTCTTACCAAGAAATCCCACAAGACGGAGTTGCAGCCTCTTTCACTGAACTGAGTCAGCCTAGAATCCATGTGATTGATAAGAGTTTTGGATAAAAAAACAAAGTTTCCATTTTGCAGAGCTAGTTATATCTTTTTAGGTATGCATTATGCTACTTATGTGCTGATACCAACATAGATTAGAAGAAAATAGGCCATGCTCTGGTAAGTACCCCCAAAACATGTTAATTAGATCTTACATCTTCTTTACTTGCAAATATTTTGCAGAGGTCCAAAAAACCCACTTTGCTGCATTTGTTCAATACTCCTACCACTGTCATGCTTGACTGCAGTGCACTCACACCATGGCTTTTTAAAAGCCAGAGCATAAACTATAGCTCAAACAAGGCAACCAGGGAACCAGTCAAACCAACATGTTCAGGAAGTTATCCCAAATTTAGAGGTACATTCTTATCACTAAGGAAGCACAAATCTTGTGGGCATTAAGACCCATGGAGTTCTGATTGAACCCTCTTGTTGCTTGGGAGATTCCCTCAATAATTCCTGTCATGGGGTTAACCTCAGCTGACTTCCAGGTGTCCACCAAATTGTTCCCTCACTCCCATTCCTCAGCAGGACAGGGGGACAAAACAAGACCAAAAATCTTATAAGTTAATATAAGGACAGGGAAATCACCAATCTAATACTGTTATGGTCAAAATAGACTCAGGAAGGATTAGTTGGTGATGGTCTGCAGCAGGTCTGTCAGAGACGATTGAAAAAGATTCTCTCGTATGTTGGGGGCAGCTCCTCCTGTCTTCTTACAAAAGCCAGAGACGTAGCCCTACACTATGAAAACCTTGTCAAAAAAACCAATAAAGTCTTTCAACCTGTGATCTGAGACCCTTGTATCTCCTGTTACAGATAGTGTGTCTAAGCGTGATTCACTATTTATCTCCATCTTTTTGCTTTTATGTTAAATAAACATAGTCAGATATATTAACAGAGCATTACTTTCTTTCAAAGAATCATGAAATTTTTAAAACGAGAAGGGACTTCTGGAGATTCTCCAGTCTAATTCTCTGTTCAAAGAAGTAACAATTAAAACAGGTTGTTTGTGACAATATACAGTCTGGCTTTGAGTATAAAAAAGATGTAAGGTTCCACAACCTCTCTTGGCTGAACAGCCCTAGTGTTCCATCATCCTCGCAGTAAAAATATGTTTGCTTATATAACTTATTGTATTTCAATTTTCCCATTGCCTGTTATCATTTCACTGAGAGGAATTGGGTTTCAACGCACTCTTTTCAGATCATACTAATCCAGTTTGGGTGCAGATTCCTCAATGCTCCTGCACTGCAGGGCTATTTCTCTTCCTTGTTCTGTTTTTCTGCCTTCCCTTTCTTTAATTATGAGGTTGTCACAGAGGGTGTCATGCACTTCACTTGTAAGAGAGAAGCAGCATTACACTTTACTGATATAAACCAGTGAGTTAAGAAATTTAATGGTAAATGCCACATTGATTTAACAAGATTTGATATCAAGGCACACTTGATCCTTTACTGCACAGAAGATGGGGTCTGATGAGGTTGTCAGGGAGACCCTTCCACTGAGATCCAAAAGGACACCCCTTGCTTTCTGCAGTCTTTCCTTGAGAGGAGTCCAGGTGCAGCAAGGAATCTCTCAGCCTTGAGGAGAAATCTAGAGAGGTGTCACCACTCAAGGGGAGGTCCTGGTATGCAGCCCAGTGCCCTGCAGGGGAGCTCATTGGGCCCTGGGCTGTCCACTATTTAGAACGTAAAGTGATTGTCATAAAGTCCTATTTGCACACCAGCAAGTTGTCTGGGTCATCATTCCAGACAGCCCTTGGCTTCCATGTAACTACCTGTCCCCCAAAACCCAGAGTAAACTGGATGCAGCCACCACAGTCCCCACTTGTGATTGTGGAGGAAGCTGGTGGTGGGAGCACACATCTCTGTCACCGTCAGGTCGGAGGTCACACACACACTTGAACAGAATAACAATGGCACTGTCCTTTGTTTACCCTGTGTGTTCTCCAGTTTATATACTCTTATATAGTGTGATATTAAGTCATTGACTACAATAACTTGTTATATTCATTGGGGCAAAGAAATTAGCGCCAACGTACTTGGCAAAAGTTTTGCAAAAAGTTAATAAGGCAGGTATACTTGTTTACTTATGCACATAGTGTAACTGCAAAAATCCTTCATGTATTTTTTTAATCAGTTTCCATGCTAACGGCCTTGTCTTCTTCCTTGCTATGGATACTCTCAGACTTCACCAATTGTTTCTTCTACTAACTCGGTTTAGCTTACAGGCCAACTGCCAAGCTCCTCCATATACCACCACAGAGGTGAGGGCAGTTCTCCCTCCATCCAATCTTTTCAGGACAGATTATACCTCTAAAAGATAATCCTGCTATCTTTGGCAGGTCAACTCCAAACTCTTGAGTTTGCTTTGGAAGTTAACTATTGGGTAAAATTTTACCACCTGTGTTACATGGGTCAGACTGGATGATTACCATATGGGTTTTGGCCTCTGAATCTGTGATTCTCTTCTGCCTTAGTCTTGTATTCTTTTCTCTCCCACTCCCTCTCCTGTGGAACTGGACACAGCACAGATTTGGCTGTAATCCTTTTCTCTAACATTTTCCTGTGTTTTAATTTTGTACAGCAAGATCAGCTTTTCCTATTTATCTCAGTAGAAGACTGGAGAGATACAACAGAAACTGCACCATGAGAGGAGGAATGAGGGAGGCGCAATATACCAAAACTCACATAATCTGTTATTTTAGTTTGACTAACATTTAGCAAAACAATTTGCAAAGCAGAACTATGATATATGTCACGTGCTGGCTCTGTCTGCCTCCTGATACCGATGAGGTGCTTGATTTATTGTGCTTTTCTCCTCTCCTTTTCTTTCTCTTCCTGCTGGGTGAGCACCAGCTCATCAAAGCCTGTGGCCATTAATATTTTTTCTTGGGGAGTGTGGAGCCATAATCTGGAATCTGACCCTGTACATACCCCACTCTTCTGGGGGTATTTGTGTACACCAGGCTCACAGCAGCAGAAGATTGTTTAGCATTTCAGTTGTATTTTGTTCAACAGTGTCTGGATAACTCCATGAGTTATCCTTGATAACTTCATGAGTTCTGTCCAGATGTCTTTTTGACTGGAGGGATCCTTTCTTCTTCAGTCTGACTACATAGAATACACTCCTTGCTTACTGGCAACCTTAGGCAGACACAGGAATCAACCTCTGTGAATGAGTTTACTGCACAGACAGCCTTGGGGCATTGTCAGAGCTCACTGATGTCAATGAAAGGATTTTCTGCTTGTTTAGCAGCTTAATAAAGGCCGAGGGAATAAATGTTAAACCTACTGGGACATGCACAGTTAGCTGTGCTACACTTAAGTAACATCCAAGCATAACCTCTGTGTATACAACACCTTTTGGGACTGGTTGGTCATTTGAAATGTTCTACAATGGATAACTCATTTTTCAAAGATAAAAATCTAATTTTGCTGATTTATCCTCCCTCATCTCCCCGTACTCCTATTAGGAAATCATTCAATATATCAGAATCTACTTGATCCATTCCTTGATTTACCTTAAATTCTCTGGACAGGAAGTGAGAGCCTACATCATAAATATAGAACATTTTCTATCATAAAAATGCTAGATTTAAAAAAAAAAAAAAAAAAGAGTAAGGAATACTAGTCTGGAAAAACTACCACAATGTTGGGATTTTTCCTCATAATTTCAATTAAAAGAGGAAAAACCTTGTTCTGGTTTATTTTCTTTTCTAAAGTCAAATCTGCAATTTAGGCAAGAGACCCTCCTCATCACTTGGATTTTGCCATTTTCAATACTAATTTCAGATTTATTTTCCACTTTGGTTTTTTTTCCCCCTTCTGTTTCCTTCCTACTTGTTGCAAGTCTTTACAACCCTCTCAGCCTATCTTGCTTTATCAATAGATTAGCTTCAAGGCAGATGAAACCTCTTGATTGTTAGGCCAACCTCAGGTCCTTTCTTGGTAACTTATTTTGTTAGCTGGGTCCTGGGATCTTCAACACTTGGCATTGGGCCCGTAGAAAGCATTTATAACTTATGGGGTGTGTGTGGTGTGTGTCTCTTACCTGCATTGACAGCTCACTTTAAGCAAATAATGACATCATCTTCATCTCACACTTCTCTTCCAGATGGTTTTGGGTAAACACCGCAGCACTGCTGTTCCTGGCAGGCCATATCATAGGCCTTCCCCAGGATTGTCTTTCTGATGAGCATTCTTAAAATAAGCCACTTATTGCCTCCAACAAGAATGAACCTTCTCTTGGAGGTGTGCATGCAACTTCCACTTGAATAAACACTGAGATGAGAAGAAATTAATTCCTCAGCTATTTCCTCAGTCTGATGTTGCCAATACCCCTGCTACTTCCGCCACCATTTTCTATCCATCAAAATAAGTCTTTGTCCTGTCTATGTCTGTAGTGGTGTGTTTAATTTTATTTGTTAAACGCTCGTTCATGTTGTTCACTTGGTTTATTCCATGTACCCCTGTTCGGACCCCAGTTGGTTTTTGCCCTGGTTGTTTACCCAGTTTCAGTTAATTGTCCATCCTCTGCTCCCTACCCCCAAGGACCTGTCCATCTCCTCGAGGCCTCTCCCTGGATCTAGAAGTTTCCAGGGAGGGCGTCGAGTGATAGGCCAGGATCTGCAGGAGTCCCGCCTCCTCTACTGGGATTGGCTCCTCGAGGAGTCTCTCATCCCAGTAGCCACTCCCTGGTCCTTCCTCATTGGTCCCTTCCTCGGTGCCTCCCCTTACTCCTCCCCCCAGTAAAAGGAGCTGTCACAGAGCTGGCTCAGCTCTGCTGGGGCAGACTCCCTGGAGTGAGGTTGTATCCCCGGATCTCCCAATAAACTCCAGTGGCAATCCCCTCAACAGAGTCCTCCTTCTTTCCTCGCCGTCGTCACAACCAACGTCCAGCGGCTGGGCTGAAAAGAGCCCACCGGTTCGGCTCAGTTGGCCAGCCTACTGGGCCGTACCGCTTGCCTGAAGCCGACACCAGGGCTAGCCGGGAGAAGGCAAGGCTCAGACCTCAAGGCAGGATTAGGCACAGCTTCATATGTCCTTGGGTATTTATCAACAACCAACTTAGGACAACTATTCCTCTGTAAAATTGCCAAATTTCTTGGACCAGTCCTTAAGACACAAAGCTTCCCAAGTCACCAAGTTTGTACTGTCTAATGTCAGCCCATTAAAACATAAACAATATTTTTATATGATTGCTCCAAATACCGAGTAATTGTTGAGAATAATTAAAATGCAAATCCAGTCAATGATAGAACTTCATAATAGAGTCACACTACGAAACATATGCACATAAACATGCTCATTCGCATGTATATGCACAGAAAACATCATATGTCAACAAGGGGTCCAAAGCATCTGTCCATCTTTATGTTTCTGAGAAACTGATTTCATGTGAGCCAAAACTGCATTCAAATCAAAGGCCTTGGGACAAAGACCACCAAAAAAGGTAATAGGAGGCAAAAATCACCACTTGCTATTCCTAGTCTCAAAGAGTGCAATGTGTGGCAGCAGAGACAAGAGAGGAGATAAAGAACCAGTGCAAAGTATAAATTAATTTACAAACTTGTAGCATTTATTTCTATCAATAAAGAAGTATAAAGAGTTAAAAAATAATATCTGAGATTTAAAATAAATTCTCTTTCTGTGATGAACTTGCTTTTGTAAATAGTATTAATCATATTCATACTTTCTTTCATTTTCAAGGAAGACATTTATTTCAGAGTCTTGAGTCTCTATCTTTATTCTCATGAAGAATTGTAATTACCTTCACAGGTGTCTTGCCTTCACTGGATGAGTCCTGGAATCCTGGCAAACACTTCTGAGGGTAGACTCACTCTTTGTGGGTTTTTTATGTTTTTGTGAAATTCTCAGCCAGGGTAGCTTCTTCTCATCCAGCTAAAGTTATACATCACAGCAGCACTACAGAGTAAACTTCCAAAAAATATGAGTAGCAGAGGCAGGAAAGAGTTTCTGCATTGTGAAGAAGTAAATGCAAGATAAAAATGAGAGATTGCTCCATGGAAACAAGCATCTAAATGTGCACACTGTTTGAAGGGAGATAGAGCACCTAAAAACAATGGTTCAATTCAGCCTCAAAGCTTTAATGGAAATAATGCCCCGAGTGTTGCTCATAGCAGTGTATTTGAAGCTATCTGCTCATAAAACACTTATGAAAAGTAATTAGCACTTCAATTAATGGTCTATCATTGTTCTGTAGCGCTTACACATAAACTATCATTCTTTTCTCTGTTTCATAATTGACCAATTATAGATATTTAGAAGCTGTAACATTTGAAATGAAGTAGAATCTGTGTAAAATATGCTCAATATCCATCTTGGGTTTGCCTCCAAATTACTATTTTGGTGCTTTCCATTCAGTTTTATTTTATAAACTCAACTTCTGCTTCAATTTCATGGACTTAAACCATCTGGAGAACTGGATTAAGATATATTCTTATTTCAGGTACTTCAAGTACACTGGGAGTCAGTGTTTTGTGTTAGTGGTGGCCATACTGCCAGAATCAGTACCATGATCTCTATAAGATCCATGACATACTTCATTCTACTAAGGGGAGGATGACATTGTCTTGGAGGAAAAAGATAATCCAGCTGTGTTCCTGTGAAGCTGAATACACCATCACCTGCCAGGGCTGACAACTGTTTTTGCCTTCAACAGCATTTCTGGAGCTGACTCCTCCTTTTTACCCAGAGAACCTCATGCTTTTATTGCCACCAGGTCATGACATCTCATCCTGGTCCAGCTACACACCAAATGCTCACAAGCCACAATTCAGTCACCCGTGTAATATCCCATCTCTTTTTCTGTACTCTCAATTCTGCTGCAAGTAGTTTATTAGTCTGAAAGAAACGTTTACAAATTCAGGTTGTGCTACCTTTATTTACACTGAATAATTAGCCAGGTCTACCTTATTTCTCTCAGTGGTTCAAGTGTTTTCTCAGCACCATTGCAAAGTGCATATTTATTCCTGAAAACATACATCACAAAAGAGGAACTGTAAAGTACACTCTTGATGTCTTTTCTGTGTCTTTTTCAGAAATGAAATGTTCTGTGTGAATCCGAGGATGGGGGAAATGGGAAAGTTTTGCAAGTAGTGAATAGCCAGCGTATGCAAAAATTAAAATATCTACAGTACACAGTATTACATTACTGCAATACTTCACACTACACTAATGCAGGTGTCTCTGGTCCTGATCTGTACTGTTGGATAAATTTGGGTTTGGAGAGGTGACATCACATCAGGTGTTATGGTAATTTAGCAAGCTTTGCAGAACAAGAGGCTTTGCTTACTCAGTGTGGATTTGTTATCTCAGCAAGTTTAGGCAAAGGTGCCACTCATTTGGCTGCTGAGGGTTTCATAATGTTGCTAATGGGGAACATCTGCTCCTAAGTTGTGCTTTGGAAGTGATCTGGAGTTCAGCACACACATGGATTTCTCCCTCCCATTCAGGGACTGCCAGCAGCCACAGTGTGTGGGGTTACTTTGGGACTTCGAGGTTGTCTTAGGCAGCACTTAAGATGATGGGTTTTATGCACTCAGTGCCCAGGAAACCACTGTGGAAATCAACAACTAATTGTAAACCATGTTTAGTTGGTGCGCTGCAGGCACCCTGTCAGGTTTAAGTGGCTTTCTGCAATAGATGAAAGAACTCCTGGATTAGGAGCTTTTGTCAGAGATAATTCCCTGTGTTTTGGGATTTTCGTTGAGGCGTATATTGGCCGCCAGGATATGAAAAGATTATTTGCCATGGCAAGCAACAATTCCCCCCATGCCCCTCAGTGCACAAGTGCTTAGGAAGGTTAGGCAGGTCATAGGGACTCCTCATAAAACAAGATTTTCCATGTTATCAAGGTCATAAAAGAAATTAATTGTTTCTCCCCTGTGACCTGCCTAAGAGCCTTCCAAAATACTACAGATATATTGCTGCAAAAGGTACTGGTGGTAAGTAATTCTAGGAAAATAGGGATGGTTAAACATGTCTGTGGAAGGACTCCACCAAATGATTTAAAGTTGAGATCAGCCAGGTATTCTGCCTCATGTTCTGAAACTTAATTTCGCAATAGACTGACTCCTCAGTGCATGCAAAGGATAAGATTTTAATTGATTTATCATAGATACTTACAATGTAAGCTTTTAGTGTAAGCAAATTCCATGGGCAAATTCCTTAATGAGGTTACAGAAATGTTTTTTTAAAAAAGAATTGCCTCCTGTAACAGATGCCTGAAGCAAGCAAGGTGCCTTTGGAGCTAATTCTTTCCATCTCTTAAATACAAAGTCAGCAGCACTAGTTTAGATCAGGCTTTAGGCTGACATTCTGAGGCAAAGCAGCATGTTCCTTCCAGTGTGGCAAAGTCTGTGTTAACTCCTTTCTGTGATGCCTCCTGGCCACGTGGTCTTGACCAGAGAATGGACAGATCTTGCTCAATTTCTAGTGGTCTGCTTTTCCAGCTGTGTGGTATAATTCTTCCATACAAATATGTAGAGAAGTTTTGTTTTCAGTAAACAAAATAATTCACAAACCATGGAAAAAAAATTGAAAAAAAGCCACCCAAAAGAACCTCCTTCTAAACAATGTTTTGAAATTCTGTGTTTTCTTCCTTCCTTGCATTTTAACTTCAGATAAAATGTTTTTCCTGTAGTCTTTGAATTTATTTCTCACTCTTTTTGCCATGGTTTACATTATGCGTTTTAGCAGTTTGTCTCTGCTATAAATAAGTGTTATAATTGTGAATATAATTAGATTTGTTCCACCCAATTGCATATAAATGTAATTCCAAGGTGTTTTTAGAACTTAGTTCCTTATTGATGGATTAGAAGCAAAGTCTGTTTAGAAAAGATGCTTTTCTCTGAGGTAATGCTATTCATGAATCCTACTTCCTCCTTACTTTTGCTACAGTTTCTGCCCAGCATTTTGCTAAAACTGGGAGCATTGGCAAGTGGCTGCCTTGGCAACTGATAGCAAATTAACTTTTGGTTAGCCTACAAGGCATATTTATTCTGGGCCTTTCAACTTTAAATGAAAGCATGGATCATCTGAAATGTGTTTCCTGGAAATGGAAGAATGAACAGCTGTTTCATGCTCCTTCTTTTAAATCTCTGAGAGTTGGAGCTCCAGTCGTAGGCAGCTTTAAATAACATTTAAAGATGGAGCAAATAGCAGCCTGAGACTCTACTGTGATTCCTGTGCAGAGCTGATCTAAGATATTGGAGGTTTAAATGAGCTGGCAGCCTTTTAACTCTGTAGTGTGAATTTTTTCTTTTTTCTTCTTCATAAAAATGATATGTGAAAGCTTATCCCTGGGTTATTTTCTTCCTCCCTTTGTTTTCATAGTATCATAGGTGATTCATTACAAACCAGACCTTTTTTTTTTTTTTTTTTTTTTTTTTTNNNCCTTTTTGGACAGTTACTGTTTATTTTTAAACACAAGATCTTAACATTTAGAAATAAAAATATGTCTCTGGGAAAGCAAATCTTGTGTAGGTAGGGAATGACTTGTGAACTAAATGGTTAATGGTATGATGAATGTTAAATTAAGGAGGATGAAAAATTAAATATGCTGTTCGCTTTGGATTTATATCCTCTCCCTAAAAGCAGTCCTGCCTATACAGCAAAATTTTAACTATTTGTCCTGCAACAGAGGAACATTCAGGAGAAAACACGGAGAGCAGCCCAGACAGCTCAATGAAAATATAATATTTCAGATCTGCTGGGCTTTGTTAGACCTTTACTGAAGATGGTGATGCATTATTTGGAATATGTACCAAGAAATCTGCTCTGTTCAGTGACTCATGGATACCTGACCTCTGCCAGCAATTTTCAGTGATACTCCAAGATAAACTGAGACTTGCATCCCTTTTGAGTGTCTTGTTCAGCCCGGGCCACAGCAAGGCCAGATTTATGCAAATTTTCAAGGACTTACAGGTCAAACTGTAAAGCCTGGTGTGTATAAAACACATCTGAGGAAGACTAACATTTCATTCTTGTCTACTCAATGTTTAATACATTGATAGGCTAATTTTAAAACATAATCAGAATTCTCTGTGATGTTTCATAATTGATTCATATTCTTTTAGGATATCCTTTCTTTAAGAAGCTCTTGCTTACCTCTTCATCACCCATATCCTTAACAATTTTTTTTTTATTTCTAACTATTCAGTAGTCTAGTTCTGGGTAGGCTTGGGAAGCAAGCCATCAGTAAGATTTTTTTCAGGTTTTTCTAATGTGTTGAGATGTGAAAAGCAGTGTGAGACTGTTTTAGAACCTAAATATCACACTCTCTAGAAATAAAAAAAATAAAAAAGTCTAGTTTCTTAGGTTATTGCATATTAACATAAATCCTTCACAAGTGTTGCATTTAGAAAGAGAAATTGGACTTGTCAAGGGTCCTTGTTTCAGGTGTGATTGGTTTGGACATTTTGAAATTTAAAGATAATATGTCTCGGTATTAGCTCAGGAAAGACAGAGGGCAAAGAGCTTTTGTGCTGGATCTCAAGGAAGATTTCACCTGAAGTCATAAAGTCATAAGAGCTGTTTCAGATAAATATTAGGGTGACTTTGGTTGGTTGGGGTTTTCCTCCTCTTTTTTTTTTTTTTTTTCTTTTCCAGAAAAGATTTGTGACAACCAATGTTTTGACCTCAGCATTTATTTGTTCTAGCCATTATTTACTGGAGACACAGACAGGTTTCAGTGTTGCATGCAGGGCTGTTTTTGAGAGAGGAATTTGAGGGCAGATCCAAAGAAGGGCTGATTTGACTGTGTCTTCTCCAAGAGTCAGAAAATTCCAGGGCATGCCATGAAATACAACAACATGGAGTAAGTGTCTGTGTGCAGCCTCAGGATGGAGTACAACCAGCCCCTATTTGACATTCTTATCATGTTCATTGATGCAGTCTGGGAGTACCATGAAAGAATGTGAAATTGCTTGTCTTCTGTTTTCTGTTCCTTATCTTACCTGTATTTTTCACTCAGTGGGGCACAATTGACCACTGTGAAGTAATACAATGA
Organism: Rhadina sibilatrix; assembly: GCA_013400275.1. Classification (NCBI taxonomy): domain Eukaryota; kingdom Metazoa; phylum Chordata; class Aves; order Passeriformes; family Phylloscopidae; genus Rhadina; species Rhadina sibilatrix. Next base: position 21,185 of record VWYO01017338.1, read on the forward strand.
CAGTGTTGGGCACCAGTAATTAAACTTCTGCACAATTGTTACTGAATGCAAATGGAGTTGTTCTTTTTAACAAATCTTTTTGCCTGAAAAGCTCATATTTAATGAAATCCAAACCATTCTGTAAGAATATTTTTTCTTTAATAATATTAAAGAAAATGTTTCATGTTGACTTCTTATATCATCACCCACAATGTAGAATATTTTCCGTTATTATGAAAGTTTTTTTCTTTATTTGTGACTGTATATTACAGCATAAAATAACATGTTCAAAATAAAATTCTGCAGCTTTGTAGAAATTTAATAAGATCAGAAATTAAAATATGATTTTGTCTGCATTTGTTGTGATCAAGCCCAATAACAATTATAAATTAACAAAATATCTGAATTATTTCATATCTCATGTCAGTATTGTCACTGTAATATCTAATATGTTTGGTGTTCATCTTCTTTTATATAAATTTAATCTTCCAGCTGACTGGAACAAGCCTCACATGTTTAGGCCCTGGTCCTCCTGGGGGATTTTAACTCCTCTAGTATCTGTTTGTTGACCAAAACAGCAGAGTACACCAAACCCAGAAATTTTCTTGAAGAATGAAAACTTCTTGGTACAGACAATCGAGGAGCTGATGAGAAAAGAAACACTGCCTGACCTCATACTTGCAAACAATGAGCATTATGTACTTGAGCTCAGTATCTGTAGAGGAGAAAACTGGTAAAAAAAAATCCCAAAAATCAGGACCACCACAGACCAGAATCCTGTACTTTAGGAAAAGAGACTTTGGTGACTGCAGGGTTCTGCTTGGAGGAATCACATCAAAACCAGTCCTGAAGAGAACCAGGTCCAGGAGAGTTGATTGATTTTCAAACATCACCACCATACTCAAGATTCATCGTCAGAAACAGAAAATCAGGCAAAGATGGCAGGACGTCTGCATGGGTGAAGAAGCATCTCCAAGCAAACTCAAACAATAAATGGGAGCATGCAAGTAACAGAAACAGAGAACTACCCAAGAGCAAAATAGAGAGACTATCCAAGGATGATGTGTGTGTGGGATTAGAAAAGCCAAA
>VWYO01017339.1:3202-16981 GCA_013400275.1 Rhadina sibilatrix
GCTACAGCGGCGGCGGCGCCTACCCCAGCGTGTCGCTGACCTGCCCGCTGCCCGGCGTGCCCAAGGCCGTGTTCGCGGCGGCCGAGAGCCGGGAGCGCTTCGAGACGCGGGTGACGGTGCTGGAGAACGGGCTCCGCGTCGCCTCGCAGAACAAGTTCGGGCAGTTCTGCACCGTGGGCAGTGAGTACCCGGCGGGGCTGGGGGCGGCCGCTGGCACCTCAGCTCCCACCCCCCCCACCCCGAGCCGGGGGTGTAAAAGTCACGCTGGTTTGTTCTCTTCTTTGCACCAGTTCTGGTGAATTCGGGATCAAGACACGAAGCGAAATACCTCAGTGGTATCTCCCACTTCTTGGAGAAGCTGGCTTTCTCTGTGAGTAGTGCCCTGCACGGCCCAGGGGAGCCCAAATCTGCACTGCCCTTAGAGCAGCCGAGCAGGGCCTGACCCACAGGGCTCTCTGCTCTTGAGCTGTTAAAACAGCAGTGACAGCCTTGATAGAGTCACAGAATCCTAACTGATTATTAATTACCCTGACTGTAATTAAGTTTTGGAAGTCTTTGTGGTTTCACCTCTAAGGCTGGCATCAAACCGTTTGACTGAAAGAATGTAGATGTTCTGGGTTACACTGAAGGGTTATAAACAGTTGATGCTTTACTAATTAATAACACTGGGATCTTTTTCCTTAGTCCACAGCTCAGTTTGGCAGCAAAGATGAGATTCTCCTCACCTTAGAGAAGCATGGAGGCATTTGTGACTGCCAGGCATCAAGGTGGGGTGCTCCTTCTCCTGTTACCTGGGTGTTGTAGCACTGACAGCATTTTGAATCTCTTTTTCTGGTGTGGGGCAGGAAAAGCCACTTTTTGTTCCCGAGCAGCAGAAACCTGTTTGTTTGGGCTGCTGGGAACCTACAAAAGTGAGCCTGAAAGGGTTATAAAGTTCAGATCTATTTCACTGCAGAAGCATTTAATGATCCAAACAGCTCCATCTGTGATTTCCTGACACTGAGATGACACTGAATGGCCCAACCCCAGACTTCTCAGTGCAGAACCTGTATTTTGTGCTGCAGGGACACCATCATGTATGCAGTGTCTGCTGATGCCAGGGGTCTGGACACCGTGGTCAACTTGTTGGCTGATGTAACACTCCAGCCCAGGTTATCAGGTCTGGTAGCACAACCCTCTGCCTCAAAAAAAAAAAACCAACCCCATTTCCAACACATGGCTTGCTCTTAAGAGCTCAGAATTCTCTCAGAAGTGACCTTGCAGCAGCTGGGTGTTTGGTGTAGGGATTGCCATCCCTTGCTTTGTCTGGTTGCAGATGAGGAAATGGAGATGACCCGAATGGCAATCAGGTTTGAGCTGGAGGATCTGAACATGAGACCTGACCCAGAGCCTCTCCTGACGGAAATGATCCACGCGGTAACACGCTGGGAATTCCACCCTGCATGCAGCCTCCTGCTGCATTCTCTTCCTCATGTGTTTTGGCAGTTTCAGGGTTTATTTTAGACTGTTCTAAAAACGGGGTTTTTTTTGTTATTCAGTTTCTGTGATGGGAGAATTTGGGTGTCCCTTTCACTCTGAAATCCAGCATTCTCCACATGTGGAAGATCTTAACCCAAATTAAAAACAAAACCCAATCTTTAACTTTTCTTTGTTGATGTGGGTGACAAAATGTTACTGAGATGCACTGGCATTAGCAAACTAATGCTCAGCTTTTCCTTTCCCAGATGTGGGCTTAAATCCAAAGCAGAAAGAGGTTCAGAGAGGGATTCAGGGAAAAATGAAGTGATGCTTGTGACTTCAGTGTGTCTGTTCCATTTTAGGCAGCCTTCAGAGACAACACAGTGGGACTGAACAGGTTCTGCCCCGTGGAAAACACAGACAAAATCACCCGGGACGTGCTGCACTCGTACCTGAGCAGTTACTACACCCCAGACAGGATGGTGCTGGCTGGGGTGGGGATTGAGCACGAGCACCTGGTGGAGTGTGCCAGGAAATACCTGCTGGGGGTGGAGCCCGTGTGGGGCTCTGGGCAGGGCAGGGCTGTGGACAGGTCCGTGGCTCAGTACACCGGAGGCATCATCAAGGTACGTGGTGGCATCCAGCACCTTGCTGGGATTTGCTGACTTCTCTACAGGCTTTTGCTTTTTTTAAGTTACATTTCATGAGTATGAGCCCGAACTGGCCAGGATGGCTGTTAATTGGGTGGCATGGTAATTACTGGGAATGTATCAGCTGTGAAAATTGGTGTTAATGATCCGTCTGCCCTTCCCACAGGTTGAAAAAGACATGTCAGATGTGAGTCTGGGCCCTACTCCCATCCCAGAGCTCACCCACATCATGATTGGGTTAGAGAGCTGCTCATTTTTAGTAAGTATTAACCTAAAATCCTTCATTTTGCATTCTCTACACTTGGAGAATCCCAGGAACGCTGATTCATCACACAAACGCTGACACTTTTGCTGCTGCACAAGCAGCACTTCCCATGACATTTTGCTGAAGGCCTTGACCTTCACACTGCTCTTGTGCTGTATTATATATATCTTTATATATCTATCTATATATCTTTACAGCAAACCCCCACTTAGTGAGAGCTCTGCCACGAGCTGAGTTTTTTGTTCCTACCCAGGAGGACGATTTCATTCCTTTCGCGGTGCTAAACATGATGATGGGAGGTGGTGGCTCTTTCTCAGCTGGAGGGCCTGGCAAGGGCATGTTCACCCGGCTGTACCTCAATGTGCTCAACAGGTTGGTTTGTCTTGCTCTTTAAAGGGTGGCAGAAACAATCCTGTAGCAAGTTTACATAGGGAAAAAAAAAAAAAGCAAACCCCCACCAGTTTTTACATCAGTTTGTTCTGCTTGGAACGTGGGACTGGTGTGTCAGTTGGCATTTTGAGAGGGTGAAAGTAAAGGGCAGAAGTGACCAGGAATTCAGATTTCTTCCACTAGTCCTGTCCATGCTTTAATCATGGAATATTAATAGGATTGGCTCTGTATTGTCCTAGGTTTGGTCTCAAGGACTCAAGTGGAGAGAAGGGAGTAGATGCCACATGCATAAAGGGTCAGAGGCAGGGACGGACAATTCTCATTGCACTGCTGAGAATCCTGAAAATGCCCTAGGAATCAAAATGCTCACTGTCTGTGTTTAATTTTTACATGGTAAATCCTGGGGTTTAAATTTTAAAATGCAGTTTGTATACTCACAGGCACCACTGGATGTACAATGCCACCTCTTACCACCACAGCTATGAGGACACAGGTCTCCTCTGTATCCACGCCAGTGCAGATCCAAAACAGGTACAGAGTCCTGTACTCAAAGACAGGAGTCCTTAAACAGTAACCACATCTCTCAGTACCAGGGAGTTTTCTGGACACAAGAAGCATTGTTCTGATCCTCTTTCCATGATCTGTTTTCCCCAGGTTCGGGAGATGGTGGAAATCATCACCAGGGAATTCATCCTGATGGCAGGAGCAGTAGGAGAGGTCAGCAGCACATTTGAGTTTGCAGGTGGTCTTTGAGCTGAAATAATCCCTGGAAGTGTCCAAGGCCAGGTTGGATTTGGCTTGGAGCAACCTGGGACAGTGGAAGGTTTCCCTTCCCATGGCAGAGGGTGGCACTGGATGGGCTTTAAGGTCCTTTCCAACCCAAACCAGTCTGGGATTCTGTGAATGCATTGCACTGACTGTGCTAGAATGGATTTTTAAAGATAATTCTGTTACATATTTCTGTAGAAGGATACAGCAGCATTAGCAGTGCATCCACAAAGAGAAAGGTGTCTGCAGAGCTCTTTGTGTGATCTTGTACTACAGAGCAGCAACCAGAATTTAGTTTTTATTTTCTGCTCATTCACAGGTGGAACTTGAGAGAGCAAAGACACAGCTCAAATCCATGCTCATGATGAACCTGGAGTCTCGGCCAGTGATCTTTGAAGATGTGGGGAGGCAGGTTTTGGCAACAAACACAAGGAAGCTACCTCATGAGCTCTGTGCCCTCATCAGTGAGTAGACAATGCTTTGCCTTGCATTGAGGGAACTGTAGGTACAATGGAAATATTCTTGTAGCACTGACGAATTACCTCTGAAAGCCTGGGGGCATAAATACTACAGAAACACGTTTCAAACTTAATTGCTTTCAAGCTAACTCAGGGCTTATTTTAGTCAGAAGGAAGGCAAAATGAGAATCATGGTGAAGAAGATAGGGAGTTGGTTTTCTGAGCATCAGCCTAAGGCTGCTTCGTGCTGTTCACAATGGACCTGTCACAGCTCTGCCTTCTTTCTGTCTGCAGGCCAGGTGAAACCCACTGATATCAAGAGGGTGGTGACCAAGATGCTGCATAAGAAGCCAGCAGTGGCTGCCCTGGGTGACCTGACAGATCTGCCCACGTATGAGCACATCCAGGCCGCCCTTTCCAGCAAGGACGGGCGGCTCCCGCGGCTCTACCGCCTCTTCCGATAGAGCAGCACCCCCTGCCTGGCCTCAAAATCCCTTCTTTTTTAATGGTTTTATTTTTTTTTTTTTTGTGATTCTCATGTTGCTGTACCACACCCTCCCTCCCCACAGTGCCCCCAGGCATTCTGTGCAACCATGGAGCTGAGCAAAGCTGCTTCAGAGCACTGGACTGTGAAGAGCTCGTGTAAGGAGCCAGCGCTGGCTCTGGAGGAGGAGTTTGACCCTCTGAGTAGGTTACAAGAGAAGATGGGTGTTGACACCCTTCCCTTGGCTTTGGAGAGAACAGAGCAAGCCAAAAATATCCATCACTACAGTGAAAGCACATCTCTGAGCAGTCAGTCACTGCCTCTTCATCACTCCAGCAGTGGAAGTGGGGCTGTCACATGAGGCCCCACTGTGCCCCTCCTGAGGAACGTGTGGCACCTTAAATAGCTTGGCTTACATGTCTGAATTCAAAGAATATTTATAACTGTTAGCAAGTTGAACAAAGACTTTGTCAAACTGAATTAGGAAAACAATAGTTACTGTCCCTGTGAAGTTAGGCAAAAAGTTTCCTGCAATCCAGATTTTGTTACAAATCATGGATCCATTATTTCATCAGTGTAATTGGCCATCTGACAAAGAGTCGCCCACCTGGGAATAACTTCATCATCTTGCTAGAGCTGCAAAGAAACCAGACCCATGACAGAACCAATTTTCCATGGAGTTCCTCTGCAGAAATACTGTACATAATGGACACTTACTTGAGAACGAGATTGATCCTATTCTTTAGGTTTTTCACTTGGACATGAACTGTGCTAAAGAATAAAATTTCTTTTCCTCCCAAGTTGCTATACAAACAGTTATTAAAGGAGTTGCTGCTGCTTCACCTTAAACTCGTGCCTCATTTCCTCAGTGTCACCCAGATGGACTTAAGGCCTTGCAAAATGAAGACACAATCAGTCTCACAGCAGAGGTGTGGCTCAGCTGGAAGTCAAGATAACAAAATCACAACGTTTAGAAACATGATCTTGACTGACACCGCATCGCACAAAGCCGAGTGCCACACGTGTGACCTGCTGAAGAAATGGAGACTCAAAAGAGGAATGAAACACTGGATTATATAATCCCCTACCTAATACATGGGTTTAAAAAGACAAGACAGCTGCATTGCAGCTCTTCACTGCTAGATGTGCATGGTAAGGAGCAGTCCAGCTGGGAGCAGAGCACTGTGAGGCTGCTGTTACCTGCTTTACCCCATCCTCTCCTCATGCAACTCAAAGGAAACGTTGCATTGCTTTCTGCAGAGCCCACAGTCTGGAAGTCCTGTTCAGTTGTTGTGTATGCTTGTGAGGAAATAAAGAGACCTCTGAACAACTGGAGCAAGTAGTAAGGGTTCTGGAATTCATCTGCCAAGGGTTTCCTGAACTGGCAAGTGGAGCATGCTTTGTTCAGTGCAAACAATTACAAAGAAATCTGTCCCACCCCTCCAGTTGAAGACAAATGGCCCAGGTCACCCAAACACACACCAGGCAAAGAACTCTGGTTCTGACAACAATAAAAGCTGGTTCTCAGTTAAGGTATTGCATTAAGTTATTTTTATTCCTTTAAAAAGAAAGGAAATCCAAATACCTGATGGCTACAGACAGGTCAGTGCCATAAATGTACCGCAGAACAGGAGCCTGTCTTGGACAGGTTGCATAGTCAGCAGCACTTCCTCCAAGGTGTTTGCATGATGTTTTAGGTCCTAAGGTGATTAATGATCCCATCTGTGCCCATGAGGAGTTCTTAATTATTAGCTGTACTTAACATTTCACCAGTGCCATACTGGTCCTTGTAATATATATAGCCTTAAGACAACACTACTTCAAAAATAGCAAGTTATTCACAGTTTACTGATCTGAAAAAATAAAACCAAAAGGAATTGACTGTGATTGGAGGTAATGGAGCTGTGTGGAGCTGAATGGCTGCAGTTGCTCTGCAAACCTCCCTGGTGCACTCAGTAGGCATCACTTTGGTGAAGCATCACACAGTGCCTGTTCTCAGATAAATGCCAACTGCTGCTGCTGAAGGCAGGTAGTGCTTAATCAGCCCTGGGGAGGACAAGTGAGTTCAGGAAGGGATTGCTTCAAGCAGTCTCAGCAGACAAATATATGGCCTGAGAGTTTGGTATTTACCCCCTTAGTAACAGAAGGCCTATAGAATGATTATTGAAAGGCAATGTTTCTACACTTCAATGTACAGGAGTACATTCACACACAATTTGCTGTAGAGGACCCAAAAAGCCCAACACAGGAGCACCATCCATACACAGAACTGCCATGAACTGGTCCCTGTTACTCCTTGCACAGAATACCAACACTTGGCTACAGAGAAGGAGCAAACCCAACCCTACACTGGATGGAAGTTAATCTGACCAAACCAAAGAGATAAACAAAGAATTCACCTTTCTGCAAGCTTTTCTTAGGTCCTCTGCCCTGGGTGATGCCAGTTCCTGCAGCTGTGCCCCTGCGTGGAGGGGAACCAAGGGTCTGCACCCAGTGGCTCCCTAAGATAGTCTGGTTCAAAAGAAATCAATTACACCAGCTGGGTTGGATGTCTTAAATAAGTGGCTCCTTTTCTTCGGCAGAAGCACTTGAGCTACATGGATTAGCTCATGCAAATGAATCCAGGATGAGGTTTAAGACATTCTTCACAAGCCACAGCAACTGCCCGAGGTGCTTATGCAGACAATTCCCTGCAGAGTTTGCCACGGCCTGAAATCCTCTTTCGGGGGGCACCTCTACCACAAGCACTGCAGAGCTCTCAGCTCAAGAGATGCTACATATGCTGCTGGATCTTTGGTCCTTTCGTTCGCGGCGTTTCAAAAGCTCCGTTGTTGCCCGCCTCCTTATTCCGCTTAAATAGAGATCTCTGTCAAACAGCCCTGCACCCAGGGGGATGCTGCAACAGGAACACAAGCCAGCAGGTCAGGGCAGAAAGACCACCTTCTCTGCTCAGCATTTCCCTACTGCTTCATCCAACAAAAGCCACACACCTGATTTTTACTTTCTTAAAGCATTCAGCTGCTGCTGTGGGAGAAACAAGAGTTGTTCTTCCACAGCAAGAAGTTAAGGTTTTTCACAGTACTTTAAAATGCTGGTTGTAAAAAGGAAAGGTACTTGAAATTTTAGCATGAGCTTGCCTGTTTTTCGCATATAGAGGACTTTCTTAATGACTCTAAACTAAACCCCACTCATTGAAAAGCTAAACCAGATTACTGCTAAGTTGGTGTATTCACTGGTGTGGTTCAGCTCAACAATTCTTACCTCAGTCTGTTTTTAGAGAGGCCACAGGAAACCTGAGCAGCCCATCACACACTGCTATTTAATGGGTATTTAATATCCAGAATCAAAAATCCCCATTGTGATTGCACTGCTGATCAAATACTTTGAGAAATCATTTTTCTAGATATCCAAGTCTTGAAATCCCTGACCACGTTACTCACAAAAAAGAGAATAATTCCAAACCAAATTTTCTAAGCAGTTCTACTAATACAACAGCCTACATACAGTAGGATATTAAGAACTTGGAGGATCTCAAAATACTCCACTGACATCCAGCTGTGCTGAACTGCAGCCTCCACTGGGGAGGGAAAACAAAACTGATCCTAAAGAGAGAAAGAGGAAGAGAAGAGGAAAGCTGCTCATGTTGATAGGGAAAACAAAGAGCTGCATCTCAGATAAAACACAGATTTCTACTCAATTCCAGTGGGCTCTGTTTATCCCCCTCAGAAGGATTAAGGGACCTGGCAGCAGGGATTTCAGCTGTCAGTGCAAGGTTTAAACTCTTACTGCTCTGACCACCAGCATGCACTGGGTAAAACCCCAAACAGGCTGCAGGGACAGACACAGGCGAATATCCTCAGGATCACTGGAGCCAGGAGCAATCCTGTGGAGCTGCAGGAGGTACTCACTTGTCTCTGCCAGGCCTCACTTTCACACGAAACAAGGCAAACACAGGCCGGTGGTCGGAGGTTTTGATGACGGGACAAGAGGAATATTTGACAGCCTGGATGTCATCCTTGTAGCGGCTGCGGAACACCACGCGGTCCTGGAGGCAGGGAGAGAGGGGACAGTGATGGTGACTCCCTCTGCACATCACCCACCCTGGAAAGCAGCACTGGTGCACAGGAGACAAATCCATTCACTCATCACGCTCCGCTTAATGAAATGAACGTGTCCTTGGATAGGGATCCGTTCATGAAGTGTCTGACCCCAACAGCTGTTCTGTGCCAGCTCTGAGCACAGGGGAGAGCCCCCTCAGACAGGATGTAAGGCAGGGAAAATGAGGTTAACAACCTGTGCCAAACTCTCCCTGTGCTCACAAATTCAAAAAGCCTTTCTTCCAGAAGTCCCAGCTGCCCTTAAGCAACAAAGCTCAGATCTGCTTTGACTTCTGAAATCATCCCTTACCGTGTAGGAGGGAGTCCTCTGTTTGGAAGTGGTGTCATAGCTGTCCTTCCCTATGTCAAACTTGTAGGAAGGACGGAAATGGATATCAGCCTCTTGGAATCCTTTGAAAATAGACCCTGTAAGGGAAAGGGAGAACAGCATGAACAAACTCCTCCTTCCTGAGAGCTGGGCACTGTGTCTATCAATGCTGGCTAGAAACAACAGTACATCCCAGAAAAACCTGGGCTTGGGCTCCAGAAAGGGAGCAGGCTGACATGGAGAGGATAAAAAATAACCAGTGGCTGTTTAATCAGTGGCCAGTTAAACAAAGAAGACCTGGTCCATGCACTTCCCCTTCCAATGAAAGCTTGTGCTGCTTTGCAAATGCTGTTCAAATCTAAACTCCCTGGACACTGGGACAGAATGATGGCCAAGTTATAGAGGAGTCAGATGAAAGAGCAGCAGATGGCTTGGGAGGTTACATTAAATAGAGCAAACTGCTACAGCAAAAGGTCCCTTGACACACTGCCACTGTATTTGACAATTGCTGACTCCCTTTTTTAGGGAACTTAACCAAAGAAAGCAGGAAAGGTCTCCAGGAAATGGGGACTGGGCTGGCATGACTGCTGTGTGTAGGTAGCTTTGTTTCTGGAGAGGAGGGAGATGAAGAGCTGCCCCTTACCCCGACTCATCTCACTGGTCAGCTGGTCATACACCAGGAGCTTGGACACGTCTGTGTCCGGGTTCTGGTTCAGGATGGAATCCACAGTCTCCCGATCCTTATTCAGCCGGAAGTTGAAGTCCCCAAACCAGAACACTTCATCAAACCGAGTTGTGACATCACCTGCAAATTCACAGCACAGGTGTTCAAGGGATGCTGCTGAATGTCTTTGAGGGACAGGAAGAAATTTGTTCTTTTCACTACCTGGAGGTGGGATACTGAGTATGTTTTCTACCTGTAATCACCACTGAATGTGGCAATTAACAACCCAGGAGAAAACAACAGAAATGTTAAAAACCATAGAAAAAGGTGAAAAGAGACCAAACTATCTACAGGACCTAACACCAGAGGGAACACAAAGAGCTAATGCTACACTGCAGATAAAGAGTATATTCAATTTCCTAGTAAAAGGACCTAATTATTTATCTAGGTATCAAAATGTCAGCACAGTATTAGAGAACAATAATGGACTTTGGCAAACAATGCTCTGACCTGTGTCCATGCAAAGTGACATAAGGTTTATTCTCTTAAATTTTGAAATAAAGTAATTTCTAATTGTTCTAGAAAAAACTTGGAAAGTGAAACACATCTGTAATATTCATAAGAATTAAACCAAAATTATACTGCTAAAAAAATACATCATGTAAAAACTCCCTTTTGAATTTTCCCTCTCCTGTTTTAATTTTTTTTTCTCAAATTCCAAATTTCAAGAAAAAAGAATAAATCATGGGAGTAATAACCATCCTCAGACAAGAAGACTTACAGTCTCTGTTTACACAGTCTCAAATTATCACTCTTCTTGTCTCTTTCTCAGTGCAGACTGAGAGACAATGCACAGACTTTGCTGATCTGGGCTCCCCCACGCTCATGGTTTCACACTTACTAGAACTGGATCGATATGGATTTGTGTCTGGAACATTCTTGGGAAGTGTAAGGGCTTGAATGGTTTTATTGTAGTCCAGTTTCCTCTCATTCACTTTACTGTCCCCAGCTGCAAGACAGAAATCCCATTACTGACAACAATGAATCATTTTCATTCAATGACCACTTCTGGTTATACCAGGAGCTTCCAAAGGGTATCAGACATTTTCCACATGTAAAACGTGACACTCTGGGAGTGTCTGCACTGAAAAATTATGGGAGAAAGCAAGGAAAAAGGGGATACAAAGGTGCAGAGTTCATTTCTGTTTCCATAAACACAGTTCCTTGGTAAGTCTGTTACCAAACAAACCTCCCCCCTTATCCTCAGCTCAGCAATCCTGAGCTTTGGCTTCAGCCTGCCCTGCTCTCCTCACCTCTGTACAGCTCCCTCCCCTCCTCCCTCCACTCCTAGCAAGATTGCAAATGCCTCACATGTGAAGTGGGAGGTGATGAAGAGAAAGGAGGTCCCAAAAAACGTGAAGCTGATTCCCAGAGCTCCCTTGGTTTTGATCTGGGACACGATCCGAGTTGTCACCGTGGCATACTCCACTTCTGGAAGGGAGGAAAAGAAGATGCTGTTACTGAAAGGCTTCTGGCAGCGAGCAGGGAGGTCAGAGGAGGGAGGAAAGGGCAGGGCACAGGCTGGCAGCAGGGCCTGCACTCCCCACACACCCGAGCAGAACCAGATGAGGTCCCTGCGGATGAACACGGACATGTAGAGCACGCCGTGGGCAGCCGAGTGCAGCAGGACGTAGTGGGGGCCCAGGGTCTCCTGCAGACGGATCTCCCACTCTCTTCTGCAGGAAAGAACAACAGCTGCATCACACAGACAGCACAGGAGACAACAACCAGGAGAGCAGATCAGCATCAGCAGCCACAGCAATCCCTCTCACACAGAACATCGAGTCATAAGCAAAACCTCCCTGCACTCAACTAAGGGCTGGCTGCTGAGGTGCCACGGGAATCAGCACAGCTTTGCCATCAGGATGGAATTCTGTATGCCCAGAGAAGCTGTTCCAGCCCTGGAAGTGTCCAAGGCCAGGTTGGACAGGGCTTGGAGCACTCTGGTCTACTGGAAGGTGTTCCTGCCCATGGCAGGAGGTGGCACTGGATGGGTTTTAATGTCCCTTCCAACCCAAACTCTTCTGGGATTTCATGATTTACAGATCTCTGTGACTTTTTCCTCTATAACCCATTTCCTCTGGTGCTCATGCAACAGAATTCAGTCTTGTTGTATTGGTTGATTATTGAAAATATTAGGTATATAATGGAGACTATTTCTAGCCTAATTCAAAGCAAAACAATTAAGTTAACAATAAAAGAAGATGATTCATTACATTGTTTTTGCTACCTGTCTGGACAGCCTTCTTGAACCCCAATGACATACATGTCCTGGGCAAAGTCTGGATCTGTTGGCAATAAGAAGTCATCCAGATTCGCTGGAAGTTCCTATTACATAAGAAATTTAAAACAAAAAGAAGGAAAAGAAAAGCAGTATTAGTTATGCCAAGATTTATTAGAAAAATACCTTGTAACTGGACAAAGATGATGACTCAGGAACGTAGTCATGAACAGAAAAACATCACCCCAGCCCTCTCAGTAGAGCTGGGGTAACTTTACTGCTGCCAAAGTGAAGACCTCTGTGCCCCTACCTTCTGCCCCTGCATGTTCCAAGTGGCCACAAAGATTCCCATATTCCGATTAGGGAAATATCTGCTGAGTTCTTCTGCTCCCATTAAGGCACCACTTGCCACAAGGCTGCCTTCCAAATAGCTCCTGTGGACAGAAAACCCAAAAAAGAGCATCTAAGGGAAGGACATGGCAGCTGGGATATTGGTGTTGTAATGTTTGAATCTTGGAAGTAATCAAGATTCAACCTTTAAGAAGAAGGAATTTAATATTTATAAATTGTTCTGCATGCCTAAAGTTCCTTCCAAAAGCCAGGACACGAGGGTGATGATGAGGATGATGCTGCTCAAGTTCTGTGATGAGAAGGCTGAAGCCATCCAAAGTCTTTAGCCCCACTACTACTCATCCAGACACAGAACAAAGAAATTGGTTTGATAACCTCAGGGTGCCCAGAGCAGCTGTGGTGCCCCTGGATCCCTGGCAGTGTCCAAGGCCAGGCTGGATGGGGCTTGGAGCACCCTGAGATAGTGGAAGGTGTCCCTGCCATGGCAGGGGTGGGACTGGATGAGCTTTGAGGTCCCTTCCACCCAAACCATTCTGTGATTCCATTAAATCTGAGCACCTTGGAGCAGCTCAGTTTAGTTCAAACATAAAAACAGCTCTGCCATTCCCAGGGTTCTGGCCTCAGGTTTCTCCTAAGCAAAAACTCAAACTCACATCCTTCCTTCCTTCAATTCAGCTCATAAAATCAGCTTCAAGAAAATAATTTATTGAGCCTGAGGCCTCAAAATATCCCCTTTGGGAAGGACAGATGCATCCCACAGCACCTGCCTCTCTGAAGGACACACTTACAGAGGGATGGGATGCTGGCACAGGGACTGCATGTTGAATAAGCATTTTTAATCTTGCTTAAGCTCTGCAAATAATGATGAGAAAATAATGTCAGGATGTTCTGGGCAACCCAACACTGCCCACCTGGCTCCAGCTGCTTTAGGGAGGAATGGGAAAGAAAACCCTCATGGCAAACAAGAAACAATCTATCTTTAGGGCTTTTTTACCAGCTAGTAACACTTTAATTCATCTCAGAATGACTTCCCCTCTACTACTGACTCCCAGGCTTTGGATCAATGATCAGATTGTTCCCTCCTGGAGAAGCTGGGGCAGAAGAGCTCCTGTGGGATACTGGAGTAGTTCCCAGCACATAATTTGATCCTGCCAGAAACCAAACAAGGGCAACATCTGCTCAGCACCTCACAGGACTGTGATAATACTGCACAACAATCTCAATTTAAAGCATCTGGTGTTATTTTTTTNCAGATTGTTCCCTCCTGGAGAAGCTGGGGCAGGAGAGCTCCTGTGGGATACTGGAGTAGTTCCCAGCACATAATTTGATCCTGCCAGAAACCAAACATGGGCAACATCTGCTCAGCACCTCACAGGACTGTGATAATACTGCACAACAATCTCAATTTAAAGCATCTGGTGTTATTTTTTTCTGTAATTTATCCTTTCAGTTCAAGCCCAGTGTACTTTTAGATTTTTTTCTAAAAACCAGTTTTCCCAGCTGCTGGCACACATAGCCACAAACCAGACTATGTTAATATCACAAGCAAACTGACAGCAAATCAGAACTCGTCTTTATGAAAACA